>CM054160.1:50119186-50134186 GCA_028751875.1 Rapana venosa
TTTTTTTCAATTGTAAAGAAACAAAAATTGTCTGTCATTATATTTTCAAGGTATGTCTGCTCGAATTTGGTTTACTTCGTTTGTTTTAATTAATTTGTTTAAACCTTTGTTTCTGTTTGTTTTTGTGGTGGGTTTATTTATTTATGTTTTTGCCCATTTAGATTTGAATCACAGAATATTCGCTTCACGTTTTATTTAACTACTACCTTTATTTCTAGTTTTAAACATTGTCTTCCTACTTTCTGTCATTTGGTTTTCTGTTAAAACTGACTTTTTGGAGACAAAACATCGAAACGTCAATGATAATCAATTTTTATATAATGTGTAGATTTTGAGTCGCTAGTCTGGACATTTTTTTTTTTAATTTTGCCATATTTGTTCTCTTTTGTGGGGTAAATAACTTTGACAACGGGGACGGGATAGTCTGGATGGTTAAAGGGTTGCGTCTTGCGCTTGTGATCTGCTGACCCGGGTTCGAATCCCGTTCAAGGTTGTTTTTTTCCCCTCTGGAGTTAACATCAGTGCCGACTCCACTCCCCCTAAAAAGTTAGTCGGATGAGACTTATAAATCAAGATTCTGTGTGTGAACGCATGCTGAACATCTTGCGTACACGTTAAAAATCTGTTTCACTTTTTGGAAGAGTAAGGCCACTGTGTGCCAATTGGAACGTTTGACAAAATTTACAAAACTGCATACACACGGGGACTCAATGTGAAAAGCACAAGAGTGTTTATTCTCATATCCTCGAAATAAAAGATTTTTTTTTTAATAAATAAAAGAACAAATAAATTTAAAAACACAACAGTGACACAGTCATCCACAACAATAACATATAAAGACAGAAACAACAACAATAATGTCCCCACCACAAACAACAATAACAACAACAACAACAACAACAACAACAACAAAACCCCTAACACATTTCAAAGTTTGGTTATGTTTCAGTGAGTTCGAAACTTTTATTTCATTTTATTATTCTTCAAGAACAGTAGGTGGGTCTTGTATGTCCATTTTATTCTTCTTTCTTTCTTTTCTTTTCTTTTTTTCTTTTCATTTCTTTTCTTTCTTTCTTAATTTGGTGGAAACTTTTATTTTATTTTATTTTATTATTCTTCAAGAACAGTAGGTGGGTCTTGTATGTCCGTTTTATTCTTCTTTCTTTCTTTCTTTTAATATTTTTCATTTCATTTCTTTCATTCTTTCTTTCCTTTCATTTCTTTTTTTTCTTTGTTCTTTGTTTCTTTTTTCTTCTTTCTTTCTTTTTAGGCATTTTTCTTCTGAAACTGTAGGTGGGCCTTGTATGTCCATTTTATTATTTATTCTTTTTTTCTTTCTTTCTTTCTTTTCATTTCTTTTCTTTCTTTCTTTCTTTCTTTTTCTCTCTTTGTTATTCTTTTTCTTTTTTCTTTCTTTTTTCTTTCTTTCTTTCTTGTCTGTCTGTCTGTCTTTCTTTCTTTCTTTCTTTCATTCATTCTTTCTTTCTTTCCTTCTTTCTTTCTTATTCTTTCTTTCTTTCTTTCCTTCTTTCTTTCTTTTTCTTTCTTTGTGTCTAGACATTTTTCTTCTAAAACTGTAGGTGGGCCTTGGTGTCTGTTTTATTCTTTTTCTTTCTTTTCTTTCTTTCATTTAATTTCTGTCTTTTCTTCTTTTCTTTCTTTCTGTCTGTCTTCTTGCTTTCTTTTATTTTTAAGCTATATTTTATAAGCAACAGGGGAAACAATTCATTAATTTTTTAGTGTGAAAAAAAAAATGTAGCTTAACTTGCACATTTTAGCTGTTTTGTAACACTTGTTTTTATCCATGATAACGTTTTTTGTTTTAAGATTATTTATTTCTCCACACATTTATTTTTCTACTTTTATTCTATTTTATTTTTGTGTATTGTTTACGGTTGGTTTCAGTTGCACTTCTTTGGCTATTGCTTTTTTTTTCTTTCTTAAGTGTCACCAGTATATATTCATTTATTTTTATTTTATTTATTCTTTTTTTTCGAGGATAATGGAATAATAACTCCTGCACTTTTTTTTTACATCTACTACCCGTGTGTGTGTGTGTGTGTGTGTGTGTGTGTGTGTGTGTGCACATTTGTAAATTTGTGTCATCCGTTCCCACCGGCAAACACAGGCCTACTCTTCCGAAAAGCAGAACAGGTTTTAACGTGTGCGCAAGATGTTCTGCGTGGGTTAGACGAGACCTCGGTTTATAGTCTCATCGAAAGGACTTTGGCGGGACTGGAGTCGGCACTGATTTTAACTCCAGAGGGAAAATATTCCCTTGAACGGGATTCGAACCAAGGTCAGCAGATAACCAGCCCAATGCGCAATGCTCTAACCAACCAGGCTGTCTTTGTGTATAGACAAAACAAGCAGAATGTTCATTATAGTATATTATTGTTCTACTTTTTTTTCTATCGGACGTTCTTGCTATGTTTATTTCATGTTAACAGTTGTATAAGTGTGTTTTGTATATTCTCTTCTTCTTCTCCTCCTCCTCCTCTTCCTTCTTTCTTTCTCTCTTTCTTCTTCTTCTTCTTCTTCTTCTTCTTCTTCTTCTTCTTCTTCTTCTTCTTCTTCTTCTTCTTCTTCTTCTTCTTCTTCTTCTTCTTCTTCTTCTTTGTCCAACGCTTAGGCAGCAACTGTTGTTGTCTGTCACATGAGCGAAAATGCGTCACGCTGCCGTTAAGCGCCTGACAAGTCGGGCCCAGTGCATCCTACTTTGGCATAAGAGAGAACTATTATTGTTATTTATTATTATTATTATTATTATTATTATTATTATTATTATTATTATTATATTTTTTCAAAAATCATTTTTGTGAAAAAAGGCAGGAGAATGGACAAAAAAAGCAGAATATAAAAGAAGGAATGGTGACAGGAAGAAGGGAAAAAACAATAGAAGGAGAAGGAGTAAATGAAAAGTGGAATTTCAACACAGTTTATTTCCAGAATAATGGCAGCTATTAATTAATGAAAAGTCCTCTAATGTAAAGGGATTTTGATGTTCAACCAAGTTATGTGTAATGAAACAAATGAAAATAAATACATTTAATGTTACAGAATGTAAGGAAAGGTAAATGATAATTAAAATGGAAGTATCAACCTTAATGAAATAAAAAACAAGAATAACACTATAATATAAATGAAGAAATAAAAAAAAAATAAAGCTAAATAAAAGACAATACGAAAATAAAAAAAAAAAAAGAAATGGAATGATAAATGAAAATAAAATAAAAGAAGTGAAGTGAAACGAAGTGAAGTAATAAGATGAAATGAAAAAATCAAAAAAATAGAATGAAATTAAATAAATAAAAATAAATAAACAAAGCAAATGAATAAAGAAAGAAAAAAAGATAAAAGAAAGAAATAGATAATAAAAAAAAGAAAATATAAGTTTAGATAAAATGAAGTGAACATAAACATGAACTGTTAAACACACTGCGACCCCTTTGAATGACCGTTGAGGGTCATAACTCTGTTGGAGGGCATGACCCCTGTTGGAGGGCATGACCCCTGGAGTTAACATCAGTACTGACTCCACTCTCCCGAAAGTCCTTCAGATGAGGCTATAAACCGAAGTCCCTGTGTAGGAACGCACACAGAACATTTCGTGTACATGTTTAAAACCCGCTTCTGTGTTTTGTATTGGAAGTGGCAGTCATTGAAAACTTTGGGACAATAATTTTTGACATCATCACCCAAATCGGAATAGGGTTATTTGATTGGCGAGCAAACTCTTGCATACGCGCATTTTCAACATTTGTGAACTGCGGACCTCTTGATTCTACTGTAGTGAGCGAAAATGACAAAAGATAGGAAATGTGGAAAATTTGAAATAGGATTTTTTTTTTAAAAGGAAGGAGTGAAATCACCATGATAGGATTTTTTAAAAAAATAGAGATAAGAAATGATTTGATAAATCAGTAAAAAAAAAAAAAAATTAATCCCGCATTTACTGTGTTCCGATTGTGAAATGACTAGGAAAAGTTATGGATACACAAATTCCTTCATGGGAGTTCAGGTACACACACACACACACTCACACACACACCCCACACACACACACACACACACACACACACACAACACACACACACACTCTCTCTCTCTCTCTCTTCTCTCTCTCCTTCCCTCCTCCTCTCTCCCCCTCCCTCCCCTCCCCCCCCCCCCCCCCCCCCCCCCCCCCCCCCCCCCCCCCCCCCCCCCCCCCCCCTACTGTATATATGTGTGTGTGTTTATTTTTATTCTATAATTTCGAGGATAATGGAATAAGCATTAATGTGTTCTTTTACATTCAGTTCCCTGTGTAAGCAGTATTGTAAATTTTATCATCCGTTCCCACCGGCACACAATTGCCTACTCTTCCGAAAAGCGGAACAAGTTGTAACGTTTCCACAAGATGTACGGCATGCGATTGCACACAGGATCTCGGTTTATGGTCTTATCCAAACACTTTTGAAGGGGAGTGAAGTGGGCACTGATGTTGACTCCAGAAATCAAACTTCAAAGTCAAAGTCAAACTTTTAGATTCTGATGGTACATTGATTAAGCAGTGCATTTGGGGATTTTTTTCATCAAGCCATCTATCTAAAAAAAGAAAAAAAGATTATATATATCCATATCTATTAATATATATGTGAGTAATATATGAATAATTATAATAATATATTATAATATATATAAATAGATTAGTGATATATTATAATCATTTTTTTTTTTTTTTATATAACATTTATTAAGATATATAAAAATATATATATATAAATATATAGTTATTATATATATTTTGTAGAATGAAGATGAAAACCTGATCATTGATAAACCATACAGAATCAAACAAAGGAAAACATAATAAATTAGTATACATAGAATTATTTTGAACAAGCATATTTTAACACTTAAACTTAAACAACAAAGAGACATTCTTCTTCCACCATAAAAAAACAAGCAAACAAGAAAAAACCTCAAACCAAACAAACAAAACAAAACAAAACAAAACAAAAAAGACACACCTCCCCACATCCCCCCCCCCCCCCCCCCCCCCACACACACACCTCCAATCATACAAACTAAAGAGAGAGAGTGAGAGAGAAGAGAGAGTGTGTTTTTGGTTTGCTTTTATTACTTTGTATATCGAGGGTAATGAGAATAGAAGAACTCATTGTGTGTTCTTTTTACATCAATGTCACCCCGTTGCAATGCGGTTTCGTAAATTGTCAACTGTTCCCACACGGCACACAATGGTCTATCTTCGAAAAGGCGGAACAGGATTTTAACGAGTGGAAGAGTTCTGAGTGCGTTCACACGACGGGGCCTCGGTTGATTGTCTCATCTTAGGATAGAGTGGAGTCTGCATGATGTTACTCAGGGAGAAAAAATCCCTTGAACGGAATCGAGCCGGGTCGTAGTTTTGCGCATGTTCTACCACTAGCTACCGCCACTGTGACGCGCCAGTGATGCTAGTTTTCTTCTGACTTAAGGGTAAAAAAAAGAAGAGATTTTTGCTATCCTGTTGAGACAGGATGTCTGTCTGTTTCAGTCAAGTGATGTCTGCTTTTCTGGTGCCTTGTTCCCTTGTCCACTAGTTTATGTTCTCAGGATGAGAGAGAGAAGGAAGAACGCTGTTTGTTTTTTTTTTTTTCTTCTTCAGTTTGCTTGTTTCTGTTTTTTTCTCTTTTCTTCTTCTTTCTTTTTTTCTTTCTTTCTTCTTTTTCTTTGGTTTTTTCTTTGTCTTCTTTCTTTTTTCTTCTTTTCTTCTTTTCCGTTTTCTTCTTTTTCTGTTTCTTCATTTGTTTCTTCTTTTTTTTCTTTTTCTTCTTTTTTTGGGGTGTTTTCTTCTTCTTTCTTTCTTTTCTTCTTTTCGTTTTCTTCTTTTTTTTTCTTCTTTTTTCTTTTTCTTCTCTTCTTCTTTCTTCTTTCTTTCTGTTACTTCTTCTTTCTTTTTCTTCTTCTCTTTTCTTCTTTCTTTCTTTTTTCTTTTTCTTTCTTCTTTCGTTTCTTCTTCTTTCTTTTTTCTTTTTTTTTCTTTTCTTTCCTTTCTTTCTGTCTCTTCTTTTGTTTCTCCTTTCTTTCTGTCTCTTCTTTCTGTTTCTCCTTTCTTTCTGTTCTTCTTCTTTTTCTTCTTTTGTCTTTCTTTCTGTTCTTCTTTCGTTCTCTTTCTTCTTCTTTCTTTTTCTTCTTTTTGTTTGTGTTTTGTTTTTGTTTTCTTTCTTTTTTAAAAATTTTTTGTTGTTCTCTTTTGTTTTGTTTTTCTCTTTTGTTTAGTTTTTATTTTAAAGGATATTTCTTTAGAAACTTTTTTCCCGGTTGTTGTTGGTCTGTTCATTTGTTTATGTGTTTTTTTTGTATGTTTTTTCTTTGTTTTTGTTTGTTTTTGTATGTAAAAGAAATGAATGAATAGATAATAAATGAAGAAGAAACTATTATATATTATATATAATATATATATATTATATATATATATATATATATATATATATATATATATCTATATATATATATATATATATATATATATGTATGTGTTTGTGTTTGTGTGTGTATGTGTGTGTGTGTGTAAATAAAAGCATATCATGCAAGAAAATAATGTCCAATGTGAAAAAGGTGAGGCTAAACGAGGCAAGAAGAAGAAGAATTGCGAAGAAGAAGAAGAAGAAGAAGAACAACAACAACAACAGTAACAGGAACAACAACAACCGATAAGTCTGTTACTTAAGTCACAATTATTACAGAAGTTTTCATATCTTAAAGGTTTCAGTTTGAAGCATGCAATATAGATAAATAAATGAATAGATAAATAAGAAAACATTTTGTTCCATTCCTAGGCTAGATCTCCAAGATTTACTGATGGTGAATTTGTGCGTACGCAACCATTTATTCCACCATTAAGGTAGCCGCATTTTGACTTCGGGGCTTTGATTTGCTTGCTTTACAAGATTCAGCACATTCATAAATTTATATTATTATTATTATTATTATTGTTGTTGTTCTTGCTGTTATTCTTATGCAGACCAGAAAACATAAGAAACAAGAGCAAGCAGCGATGACAGACAGACCACCACCACCACAACCACCACAATTATTTACCACCACCACCACAACTACCACCACCACCACCATAATTATTTACCACCACCACAACTACCACCACCACCACCACCATAACCATCACCACCACCACAACTACCACCACCCTATAACCATCACCACCACCACCACAACTGCCACCATCACCAACAACAACACCAACAGTAACAGATGTCAACCTAAATCAAACGTGTTCCAGACTTGTGTCTCTACAAGTCAGATTCGGGCCACTCTCTTTTTTTTTTGTCAATGTTTTTCCTGTTTCACAAATTAATAATCCTGACAAGCTATGTAACTCGCATTACATGGTTGTCAGGTTTGATTTCTTGTTGTCATTATTATTATTATTGTTGTTGTTCGTTTGTTTGATTGTTTGATTGTTGTGTCGGAGAACTAGAGTATTGTTTACATTTTTCTTTATTTAGCGTTCGTTAATGACTTTACTTGGTTTTAAATTTGTATTATGTCAGATATATATTTTTTGGGGAGAACTATTTTTAGTGATTTCATTTTCTAGGCGTGTCGGGATTTAAATTAGTTTGCTTGATTTAGTTTGACTTCATTTAGTTTTACTTGATTTTACTTTAGCTTTCTTTGGGGTGGGGGTGGTGGTGGGGGTGGTGGTTTTGTTTATTTGATTTGATTAATTTTGTTTTTATGTTTGTTTTGATTTATCATGCTGTGTCATTATTTCTTGAAGTAAAACTGCTACTGAGATATTTTTAATACACAAAATGTTGTAAGAGTGCTATTAGACTTTATTTGGACCAATCTTTATATTTTTTTCTTAAATTCCGTGTTGTTATTTTTGTATCGTAAAGGTTTTTGAAGAAATATTGGTGGCAGTAACAACATATACACTGATTTTCACAACAATAATAACTTTAACAGCAACAAACTTCAAGCGTGATGAAAAATGAGCGATTTTGAAATCGTGTCTTTAAAGGCGGGCAAACGGTCACCCATCCAAGTGGAAACCACGCTCGATGCTACTTAAATTTAGCTGGGGGGAAAGCGAGTGCTCTGACCACTGAACCATCCCGTCCCCATATTCTTCGGTAACTATGAAAAAAGGTGGTTTGCCAACAGATCTCCCTTGTGATGGCAAATGTTCTTTCTGTAACATCTGACGGATTGTCTGTATTGGCTATCCTCCACTGTAAGCTTTCTGGTCAAGTAGTATCTTCTGTAGAGTGTTATTCCGAAATTGTTTATGCTGATTTTCACAGATGTTTTAAAATATAAGTCAACTCAAAGTCAAAAACACTGTAATCATCCCATGAACGGTAATTACAATGCTGACAAGCACATAGAATATATATAGTATATCATAATAATATAATATATATATATATATATATATATATATATATATATATATATATATATATATATATATATATATATATATATACAGGCTCTATAAAAATTCCATACATTATTATTATTATTATTATTATTATTATTATTATTATTATTATTACTATTATTTGGTATATACCATTATCTCGATAGACACAAGAAAGCTACATTTTATATTGGTATAAACATTCCAAGGTAACTTCAAATAAAAGTATAACACACACACACACACACACACACACACACACACACACACACACACACACACACACACACACACACACACACACAAACACACACAATTATGCACTGTATACATTTATTTTTCATTCAGGATATATAGCAATGGCAGGTAGTCATGGCTAAGTTGGAAATGATCATCAAATGAGGATTACTTGTGTTCCTACAGTGTTGACCCCGCGCATGCATATTGTGGTGAGGAAGCTAGCAGAGGACAAAGGGCTGAGGGAATACAGTATTTGCTTTATAAAAAAACAAAAAACTGCATCATATTTTGTGTAAAATCACACGAGTTCTGCGTCAGAGGCTAGGCTTTCACCCCCCCCCCCCCCCCCACCCCAAAAAAAAAAAAGTTTTTTTTTAATTTCTGTGGATGCCTCAGTATGTGTGGTATGAAAGCGAGAGTGTTATAGGAAAACAACAGGAAAAGTGGCAACAATTAAAGGTGGAGTGCAACCTTTTTTCCCCCCTCTTTGTTCGGAAATGTTTGACATTTTATCACTCTTCTGGGAAGAAGGAATGAAAAAGGTTGATTTTTTTTCTTTTTTTCCTTTTTTTTTCTTTTTTTTTTGGGGGGGGGGGGGGGGGGGGGGGCTTCGTTTTGTTTTGTTGCGTTGTGTTGTGGTGTGGTGTGGTGTGTGTGTGTGTGTGTGTGTGTGTGTGTGGAAGTGAAAGTAAGTTTTGTTGCTTGGTTGTTTTTTTCCCCCAATAGTTAGTTCGTTTCTTACTTGTTCTTCTGTGTTTTTGTTACTGTTGTGTTGTGTTGTTGTCGGTGGGGTGTTTTGTGGTGTTTTTGTTGTGGTTGTTGTTCGTATTTGGTTAGTGGTGTTGGTGTGGTTGTTGTGTGTGGATTTGGTGGTAGTGTGGTGTTGATGTGGTGGTGATTGGTGGTGATGGTGGTGAGGGATGGTGGTGTGTTGGGGTGTGGTTAGGTGTTGGTGGTGGGGGGCGGTGTTGGGTTGGTGGTAGTGTATGGTGGTGATGTTTATGGTGGAGAGGTGGTGGTGATGATGGTGGGTTAGTGGTAATGGTGGGGAGTGGCGGTGGTGATGGTGGTGATTATTTTTGTTGTTGTAGTGATGTGTGTTGTAGTAAGTAGTGGTGGTAGGTGGTAGTGTGTGATGGTGGCAATAGTGGTGGTTGATGGCGATGGTAGTAGTGGTGGTGGTGGTGATGATGGTGGTTATATTCTTAGTGTTGTTGTTTTTTTTATGGTTTCCTACTTTTTTATAATAAAATGGGGTAAAGGAACGAGAAAAAAATGTGTTGATATCATTAATAACGTCTGTAAGCTTGGAAGCTTGGGGGGGGAGAACTTTATTTATTAATTATTTTCGTTTCTCGGCTAGAGCTCCGAGGTTCACCAATGGTGAGATGTTGCGTATGCGACTGTTTGAAACCACCAGTAAAGTAAGGTAAGGTAAGGTAAAGGAGTGCCATAACTTATAAGGTCGTAGGGGAGCGAGGCGTCAGAGACCTCACTTCTCTAGGGCCAGCATATTGAGGGCGGCGCCCATCTCCTCTCCCTCGCTGCTTTACCTTCCCTGACCCTAAAGAGGGCAGGTACCCATTTACAGCTGGGTGAACTGGGGGAACTGTACTGAAGCCAAGGCGCGCAAACGGTCACCCATCCAACTGGTAACCACGCTCGACGCTGCTTAACTTGGCTGGGGGAAAGCGAGTGCTCCGACCACTGAGCTATCCCGTCCCCCAGTAAAGTAGCCACCTACAAAGAAAGAACGCTATTTGGAGTTGATATGTTTTGATTTTTGTGTGTGTTCTTTCGTGTCTCCCCTACGGCCGCCAAGGTCACGGGACAGATGATGATGATGATGATGATGATGTGTGTTTATCTGTCTGTTTTCTTTTTGGCTTTTTTGGTTCATTCATTCATTCATTCATTCATTCATTTATTTATTCATTTATTCATGCATTCAGTTATTAATACATTAATTCAGTTATTAATACATTAATTCATTCAGTTATTAATACACAAATTCATTCATTCAGTTATTAACAAATTAGTTCATTCAATTATTACATAATTAATCCATTCATTCGTTCGTTCGTTCGTTCATTCAGTCATGCATTCATTCAATTATTCATATTTTATATTTATTCGTTCTTTCTTTTTTTTTAAACTTTCTGTCTTTCTTTATTATGTTACTGTGTTTATGTTTCAGTGGGGGTGGGGGGAGGGGGGGGGGGGTTGCTGTCAGATTTATTTTATTTCAATGTCTTCATCAGAAATGTGTAATGGACGTTGGACTATTCTGGCGTCTGTTTCCATGTGTGTAGTGGTTCATTTTCCTGTGAAGGTCATCGATTCTTTTGTGTGTGTTATTTATTTATTTATTTTATGTTTGTTTGTTTGTTTCCTTATTCATTTATTCATAGGTGTGTATGTGTGTCTATCTATCTGTATATCTATCTATCTATCTATCTATCGATTTATCTATCTATTTACCTACCTACCTATCTATGTATGTATCTATCTATGTATATATATATATACCTATCTATCTATCCATCTATCTATCTATCTATCCATCTATCTGTCTATCTATCTATCTGTCTATCTATCTATCTATCTGGGTTTTTTTGTTTGTTTTCTTATTTATTCATGCATTTGTATTGCGTTGCCTGTCCTCTCTCTCTCTCTCTCTCTCTCTCTCTCTCTCTCTCTCTATATATATATATATATTATATATATATATATATATATATATATATAAAAATATTATATTTATTTATCTATCTATCTATCTATTTAGTTTATTTATGGAGTTGTATGTGTATCTATCTATCTACCTATCTATATATCTATGTGTCTATCCATCCATCTATCTATCTATCTGTCTGTCTGTCTGTCTGTCTGTCTGTCTATCTATCTATCTATCCATCTATCTGTCTATCCATCTATCTATCTATCTATCTGGGCCTGTATTTGTGTATTTCTATTACGCCGCCTATGTTTATTTATTCATTCATGCGTTTATATCTTTATTTATTTATTTATTTATCTGGTCCTCTATTCATTAGTTTGTTTTTCATTATTTACTCATTCACTTCGCTCGAGATTTCTTGCCCTAGGTTAATAAAGTTGGGTGTTTATTGTAGAGTTTCTTCATTTTATTTGGTTTCAACAAAAGTCTTTCTTTATTCATTTCCTGTTGACCTTTCTTCCCAGTGTTTTCTTTTAATTATGTTTATTTGATGTGTGTTTTCGAATGTTTATTTTGAGAAAAAATGGGCAGAAGAACATGTCCTATGCAACGGACGATAAAATAGGTAAATGAACGAATATGATGGGACAACCTCTCTCTCCCTCTCTCTCTCTCTCTCAATTTTTTGACAATTGACACAATTTTATTGCTATTTAGCAATCAAGCCATATAGCGCTGCGGCGCGGTAACAACGATATCGAACGCGACGCGATTACAATGACATGGAAACCATGGCAGTGGTGGTATGTACATTAAGATTCGATACATTATTGTCTGTGTCTCAAGTGTCTCAATTTTCAAGCCAGCCTTTCCTTTTCCAGTCTACAGCCAGCGAAGTCAGCCCATGTAAGACCGGATCAGGTCCCGAAGATGATGTAACTCCTGCTCAGCACTCGCCACCACTGTGGCTGTGTGTTGTGTGTTAGTACACTGTTTCCCTTTACGAAGTCTGGCAAGCCTGACACGTTCTTCTGGCAACATGTTTTTCTCTTCTTGCTTGATGTACCAGAACACACACTTAGATTCCTCGCCAGGATCTCCATTCCAAGAGTATTCCAGGATGATGTCATCTGATTCACACATCACAATGTTTTGATCAACCGAACTATGTACCACCACCTTTCGAAACCGTGTGTTTCTCTTGCTGTCCCTTAATCGACGCAATTGTGTCAATTGTCAATTGTCTCTCTCTCTCTCTCTCTCTCTCTCTCTCTCTCTCTCTCTCTCTCTCTCTCTCTCTCTGGTCTCTCTCTCTCTGTCTCTCTCTCTGTCTCTCTCTCTGTCTGTCTGTCTCTCTCTGTCTCTCTCTGTCTCTGTTTGTCTTTATCTGTCTGCCTCTCTCTCTCTCAATCGATATATCTTTTCTCAAAAAAGGTATAATGTATGCATCTCTTGAGATGAATGTTCAGGTCAGTTAAGGAATATGTATTTTCAAATATGCACTTATCTTTTTTAATCATGTTGTCGTTGTTGTAGTAGGGGTTTTTTCCCACTTGTTTTGTTGATGGTCCCTAATCAGCGCAAGGGCCGGATGAAAACAAGGCCTATGCTTATTCTGTTACCCTTGAAAAATACAGATTCATTCATTCATTCATTCATTATTCATTCAGAGATGTTAAACTTAAAGAAAAAGTTTTTGTATATCCGAAAAATATTTCTTGGACTCTTCTTGCAGACAACCTACTGATTAAGTACAGTTATGGAGATGAAACTAACAAGTATCCAATAAGATATAATTATCTTACGTTGTATGCATTCATCATTGGATAACATCCAAATCCTAATGCAACCACTCAGACTCTGACATACAGCTTATAAAGAAATGTTAAGAGCTAGATGCCAGAGTACATCTCGAGTGCGAATGTCATAACATGTACCTAGTTTTGCCTTTATATGGATGAATCAGGGAGTTGGTGATCTGAATATTCTTTTGTTGTGCTTAGACAAAGAGGTATTGATTATGACTGGCATGCAAATATACAATGGGACCGAATAGCCTGGTGGTTGGAGTGATGCATTCGAGATCTGCTGACCCAGGTTCGAATCTTGTTCAAGAGGATTGTTCCTCTGAAGTTAACATCAGTGCCGACTCTATTCTCCCCAAAAGTTCTTCGGATGAGACTACAAACCGAGGTCCCGTGTGCGAACGCACGCAGAACTTTTTGTGCACACGTTAAAAACGTTCTGTTTGTCGGAAGAGTAGGCCATTGTGTGCCGGTGGGACGGATGACAAAATTGTCAAAACTGCATACACTTGGGGGCTGGATGAAAAAACAACAACACACGAGTGCTTATTCCATGATCCCCGATATAAAAAAATAAATATATTAATGAATAAATAAACAGTGCCCATGCAGCAGATAGTGCAATATGCAATAGGGATGGATTGATAAATGATTTACATACTTCTCTAAAATATTAATCTGTGCATATGGACTGACATTTGAAACCAATACTGACAATGTTTAGATTTGGTATTTCTGAAATGTCTGTATGGCATTTCCATAACAGAAATTGCCATGACAGTGATCTAATTTGTCCATTTTATTTGTGGATTTTACTTTAAATTTTTTTTAGTGAGGGTGGGGGCGATATTAGTTATATACTTTTGTCATTCTTTGCTATGTTCTTCCTTTCAATTTTGGCTTTTTTTCTTTCTTCATTTTTTTCTGTACATGTTCTGTATGTTTTCCTTTCTGTTTCTTTCATCAATAAGGCTTTTTCAGCATGGTTTTTTTGTATCCTTCTCTTTTGATATTGCTTTTGCAAGTTTCTCTTGCTATTTCCTTTTCTTTCCAATTTCTATTGAGAATATTTTTAAGTTGTCTTGTCAGGAAATTCTGATTGGTCTCTTCAAACTCTCTTTTCAGATGTCATGTTTAGATGTTATTATATTTTTGTTTTGTCTGTTCGGTGATCGTATTGTGTTTACAATTCATTCAGCACTCTTTTTTTAAATCCGACTCTTAATTTATTTTTATCTGATTTCTCTGTTTTCGTTGATTGTCTTTCTTGAACTTTCTTTATATATATATAAAGCATGATCTCTCTCTCTCTCCCTCTCTCTGTATATATATATATATATATATATATATATATATATATATATATATATATATTATATATATATATATATATATGACAACATATAGTGAGGAAGAACAAGTGCAAGTAGCTAGTTACAACTTCATTCCCATTATAAAAATGATTTTTTGTCCAAGATTTGAGATAAAAATCCCTACAGGATAACAATACGACCATCTAGATTATGGGAATATATATATTATATATATATATATATATATATATATATATATATATATACAGAGAGAGAGAGAGAGAGAGAGAGAGAGAGAGAGAGAGAGAGAGAGGATAGAGAGAGAGAGAGATTCAGTTAACATTGAGTCATTTCTTGTTACCTATTTATTTGTGTATTTTTGTAATTCATTTAATCCAATATTTTTTCTCATTTATTTATTTATTTGTCTTACTTCTAGCCAGGATTGTCAGTAGGACATGCCCTGTGCAGCTGAGGAGAAAATAGTGTAATCAAGGGGGTAGACAGGAACGTTGATTTCTTCTTCGT
>CM054160.1:50141686-50144186 GCA_028751875.1 Rapana venosa
TTTGCAAGAAAAGGCTGCTTTAACCTCCATAAATTTTGCTTCCCTCACCTCCACCCCCCCCCCCCCCTTCCTTCCTCCGAACCCTTCCAGTGTTTTTCTTAAGAGAAAAACAACAACAAACAAACAAATATAAACAGGAAACTTTTACTTTCTCTCTTGTTTCATTTCTATCTGCTTTCGTTTGGAGTTTTCTGTGCGAGTTCTGTTTTTTGTTTGTTTTTCTTGCTTATTATATATATATATATATATATATATATATATATATATATATATATATATATATATTATATATATATATATATATATATATTGTTGTTGTTGTTGTTGTTTGTTTGTTTTTGTTGTTGCATTTTTGTTAGGGATAATGTATTGTTAAATATACGCTTATGTTTGTTAAAATTATGTTGTCGTTGTTGTAGTAGGGTTTTACCCATGTTTTGTTGATAGTCCCTAATCAGGGCAAGGGCCGGATGAAAAAAGTATGCGTATGCTTATTCTGTTACCCTTGAAAATAAAGATTCATTCATTCATTCATTCATTCATCATTCATTCTCTCTCTGTGTATATGTTCATGTAATGGCATCTTGATTGTTGTGAGAGTATAGAAATGAATGTTTGACAAAAGAGACTGCCCCATGTTTGTCTTGTTCACTCATGTCCTTCATTCCAAATGATAGACACTAGTTTGTGCTTTATGCTCTTTTGTAAGAACCGGTTTATTTATTTTATTTTATTTTTTTTATATTGAGGATAATAGAATAAGTACTCATGTGTTGTTTTTTGTTACATCCAGTCCCCGTGTATATGCAGTTTTGTCAATTCTGTCATCCCTTCCCACCGGCAAACAATGGCCTACTCTTCTGAAAAGCGGAACTGGTTTTAATGTTTGCGCAAGATGTTAGAAGCGGTCTATCCCTTGGGAGGGGGAGGGGGGACAAAGCGTTTATGCAGTTTTGGAGTGAGTTGTTTTTTTTCTTTCCGCCTGTTGTATATTTGTTTTGTATGTTTTTGGTGTAAGCTCTTGTTTCGTTTAATTCTTATTAATAATAATATTAATAATAATAATAATAATAATAATAATAATAATAATAATAATAATAATAATAATAATAATAATAATAATAATAATAGCACATGAAATTTATATATAATTCTTGTGTTTGCCGCTGTAAGCAAACTTGTTTTATTTGGTTCTTTGTTTGAATAATTTAAAATAAATAAACCTGTTCTCCGTGTGTGTGTGTGTGTGTGTGTGTGTGTGTGTGTGTGCATATACATTTTAATTTTTAAACGCTATTATTTTTAAAGTGATGCAGTATAAGAGTAGGATGAATGCATGCGCTTTGATTTGTTTTTGCAAGATGTAGCGCTATATAAATTCCATTGGTTATTATTATTATTATTATTATTATTTATTATTATTATTGTTATCATCATTACTATTATTATCATCATCAACATCATCAACATCATTTTCATCATCATCATCATCATCATATTATTATTATTATCATTTTATGTAGAAGAGATGATAATGAAAAAAGCAATACTAATACTAATAATACTAATAATAATACAAATAATAATAATAATAATAATAATAATAATAATAATAATAATAATAATAATAATAATAATAATAATAATAATAATAATAATAATAATAATAATAATAATGTTTGTTTATCTATTCTGTTTTAGCGGAAGCGCGCGTGATTTTGGAATTGTTCGTTTCTTTCTGGGTTTTTAAAATTTTATTTCTCTTTGTTGTCTGTGTTTCTGGCCTTGTCGTCTGCTTTTCTTTGCGATTTATTCGCGTTTATTTTAAAATGTTGGATTTGTTTTTAAGATATTTATTCTGACATGAGGCTCGTCGTAGCTTGTCAGGAAGTCTGACTGACAATTTTAGACTCACAATTTAAGTTTATATATTTTAAAAAAAAATCATCTGTGAAAGTTTTCCTTTTCTATTTATCAATTAATATTTAATTCACAGTTCAGTTAACTCTTATAGTTTTATTTCTCTTAATTTCGTTAAGCTTATGTTTGTTTGGGAGTTGCTTTTGTATTTCTGTGTCATTTGAAATATTTTATTTTGCCACTACTTCATTCGTGTCTTCTCATATTTATTTTGACAATGATTGGCATGTGGACATGTTGTGTGTGACTGCCGTGAAAATATCGTCATAATTTGGTCGGGAGAACATTTTTTTTGGTAGTTTTTTTCATGTTCTTGTTCTTGTTCATCTCCCTCTTGTTGCTCTTCTTCTCCTTCTCCTCCTCTCCTCCTCCTTACCCTTCTATTGTTTTAGGGTGGTGGATATAGATTTTTTTTAAACTTTCTTCATTGAACATTGTTGAATCATCTGATTTTGTCGAACAAACAATAAGTATGTTTCAGAAATTCAACAAGAACAATTTACCATTTTTCTTCTTCTTCTTCTTAGCATTCTTCTTTGCATTCTTCTTCTTCTTTGCATTCTTCTTCTTCTTCGCAATT
>CM054160.1:50151686-50174186 GCA_028751875.1 Rapana venosa
ATCAATAACACACACACAAAAACGACGGTAGCCGTGACATAATGCTGAGAACATACTGACACACGAGCTCCCACTAAGACCAATAATTCAGAAAACTGATCAGTAAAATAAACATATGATCTATCAAATCCTCGTACATCTTGCACAGGGCATAGCATCTATAATCGCGATGACCTTTCGGATGAAATATTTGTATGTCTAGCATTTTTTGGGGGTGTGTGTGTCGTCCTATTTATAAGGAGATTACAAAGTGCAAGAGCCAATATTTTGTGCTAGCACACAAGTCATAAATCTTGGGAGTCAGGAAGGATCCAGTAAATAAAGTGATGCGACAAGAAAGAAAGAAAGAAAGAAAGAAGGAAAGAAAGAAAGAAGAAGGAGAAGAAGAAGAAGAATTGCGAAGAAGAAGAAGAAGAATTGCGAAGAATTGCGAAGAAGAAGAATTGCGAAGAAGAATGCAAAGAATGCAAAGAATGCAAAGAAGAAGAAGAAAAGAAGAAGAAGAAGAAGAAGAAGAAGAAGAAGAGAAGAAGAAGAAGAAGAAAAGAAGAAGAAGAAACTGCGAAGAAGAAGAAGAAGAAAAAGAAGAATTGCGAAGAAGAAGAATTGCGAAGAAGAAGAAGAATTGCGAAGAAGAAGAAGAAGAATTGCGAAGAAGAATTGCGAAAAGAAGAAGAATTGCGAAAAGAAAGCGAAGAAGGAAGAATTGCGAAGAAGAATTGCGAGAAGAAAGAAAAGAAGAAGAATTGCGGAAGAAGAATTGCGAAGAAGAAAAGAAGAAGAAGAAGAATTGCGAAAGAAGAAAGAATTGCGAAGAAGAAGAAGAATTGCGAAGAAGAGAAGAAGAAGAAGAAGAAGAAGAAGAAGAAGAAAGAAGGAAAGAAGAAGAAGAAGAAGAAGGAAGAAGAAGAAGAATTGCGAAGAAAAAGAAGAAGAAGAAGAATTGCGAAGAGAGAAGAAGAGAGAAGAAGAAGAAATGCGAAGAAGAAGAAGAGAGAAGAAGAAGAAGAAGAGGAAGAAGAAAAGAGAAGAAGAAGAACGAAGAAGAAGAATTGCGAAGAAGAAAAAGAAGAAGAATTGCGAAGAAGAATTGCGAAGAAGAAGAATTGCGAAGAAGAAGAACTGCGAAGAAGAAGAAGAAGAGAAGAAGAAGAAGAAGAAGAAGAAGAAGAAGAAGAAGAAGAAGAAGAAGAAGAAGAAGAGAAAAGAAGAAGAAGAAGAAGAAGAAGAAGAAGAAGAATTGCGAAGAAGAAGAAGAATTGCGAAGAAGAATTGCGAAGAATTGCGAAAAAGAAGAAGAATTGCGAAGAAGAATTGCGAAGAAGAAGAATTGCGAAGAAGAAGAAGAAGAAGAAGAAGAAAGAAAAGAAAGAAGAAGAAGAAGAAAAGAAGAAGAAGAAGAAGAATTGCAAAGCAGAAGAAGAATTGCGAAGAAGAAGAATTGCGAAGAATTGCGAAGATTGCGAAGAAATTGCGAAGAAGAATTGCGAAAAGAAGAAGAAGAAGAAGAAGAAGAAGAAGAAGAAGAAGAAGAAGAAGAAGAAGAAGAAGAAGAAGAAGAAGAAGAAGAAAAAAAGAAGAAAGAAAGAAAGAAAGAAAGGAGAAGAAGAATACAAAGAAGAATGCAAAGAAGAATGCAAAGAAGAGAAGAAGAAGAAGAAGAAGAAGAAGAAAGAAGAAGAAGAAGAAAAGAAGAAGAAGAAGAAGAAGAGGAGGAGGAGGAGGAGGAAGAGGAGGATACAAAGAAAGTAAAAAAGAAGCATGCAAAGAAGACACAGAAAGGGGGGGGGGGGGGGGAGATAAGTTTTTAAAAAAAAAAAAAAACAGAAAAAAACGGCAGAAAAAGAGAAAGTAAAAAAGGAAACAATGAAAACGAAGAGGAAGAATAAAGAAGAAAACCAACACAGACAAAAAAGAAAGAAAGAAAGGGGTGGAAGGAGAGAAGAAGGAAAAAATAAAGGCAGACAGGAAAGAAAGCAGTAAGGAAGAAAGAAAGAAAGAAAGAAAGAAAGAAGGAAGGAATGAAGTAAGGTAGGAAGAAAGAAAGAAAGGAAGGAAGGAAGAGAAAGAAAGAAAGAAAGAAAGGAAAGAAGGAAGAAAGAAAGAAGAAGAAAGAAAAAAGAAGAAAGAAGAAAGGAAGAAAGAAAGAAAGGAATACAGAAAGAAAGAAAGAAAGAAAGAAAAAGAAAGAAAGAGGAAGAAAAAAACCAAACAGAATAAAAATCACAGAAAGAAGAGGCAAAGACAACAAAGAAGAATGGGCAGAATGGAGAATGAAGCTGCTGCTGCTGCTGCTGCTGCTGCTGATGATGATGATGATGATAACGACGACGACGATGACGACGACGACCATGATGATGATGATGATGATGATGATGATGATGATAACGACGACGACGACGATGATGATGATGATTGTGGTGGTGGTGGTGATGGTGGTGGTGGTGGTGGTGGTGGTGGTGGTGGTGGTGGTGGTGGTGGTGGTGTGATGATGATGATGATGATGATGATGATGATGATGATGGTGATGATGATGATGATGATGATGATGATGATGATGATGATGATGATGATGATGATGATGATGATGATGATAATGATGATGATAACGACGATGATGACAACAACGACGACGATGATGATGACGACAACGACGATGATAATGGTGATGATGATGACGACGGCGACAACGACGACGATGATGATGATGACGACGACGACGATGATGACGGTGGTGATGATGATGGTGCTGCTGCTGCTACTGCTGCTGCTGCTGATGATGATGATGGTGGTGATGATGACGATGATGATGATAAACAGCCAAACTCAGGGTACAACACCTCACTTTGCAAATTCCTACGCACCCAATGATTCTTTTAAAGCTCATTCCCAGCTCCTGAAAATGTATTTAGCAGTGCAAGCGCGCTCGCACGCGCGCACACACACACACACACACACACACACACATACGCACACACACACATATGCACACACACGCACACACACACGCGCGCGCGCACGCGCGCGCACTCATACGTCCAACCAATTACGTGCGAGTAAAATTCATTATATCATTTTCCTCTTTCATGTAACTTTTTTTTCCTTTGGAATTGCCGTTTAAATAGGCATGTAAGAAATCTTTACACTAGGGGGAAGAAGAATGCCCAGAAGAAAATGTGATGATGGAGGAGGAGGAGGAGGAGGAGGAGGAGGAGAGAGAAGAAGAAGAAGAAGAAGAAAGAAGAAGAAGAAGAAGAAGAAGAAGAAGAAGAAGAAGAAGAAGAAGAAGAAGAAGAAGAAGAAGAAGAAGAAGAAGAAAATGGATGTTTGTATTCTTTTAGTTCGAGGAAAATGGAGTAAGCACTCAATTGCTTTTTTACATACAGTCCCCGTGTGTATGCAGGTGGGTTTTTTAAAACATTTTTGACATCCGCCCTTACCGGCACAAAAAGCAGAACAGGATTTTAACGTGTGCGCAAGATGTTCTACGAGCGTTCGCACACGGGGCCTCGGTTTATAGTCTCATCCGAAGGACTTTTGGGGGAGTGGAGTCGGCACTGATGTTAACTCCAGAGAAAAATATCCCCTTGAATAGGGATTCTAACCCGGGTCAGCAGATCACGAGCGCAATGATCATCGCTCTAAGCACCAGGCTATCCTGTCCCAGCGACCAAAAAAAAGTTGGGAATCATTGGGAACAAGATTGGTTGGTACTAATGTTGAATATCCCATCTCTCTCTTTGTCTATCTCTGTGTCTGTCTCTCTGTCTGACTCTCTCTCTCTCTCTCTCTCTCTCTCTCTCTCTCTCTCTCTCTCTCTCTTCTCTCTCTCTCTCTCTCTCTCTCTCTCTCTCTCTCTCTTTCTCGGGAGACTGGTTAGAACATTGCACTCGCAATCTGACGACCCGGGTTCCATTCCCGTTCAAGGGGATATTTTCCCCTGGAGTTAACATCAGCGCAGACTCCACTCTCCCCAAAAGTCCTTCGGATGAGACTATAAACCGATGTCCCGTGTGCGAAAGCACGCAGAACATCTTGCGCACATGTTAAATCATGTTCCGCTTTTCGTACGAGTAGGCCTTTGTGTGCCGGTGGGAACAGATGACAGAATTGACAAAACCACATACACACGGGGACTGGATGTAAAAAAGCACATAAGTGCTTATTCCATTATCCTTGATATAAAAGAATAAAATAATAAATAAATAAATACCATGTTTCCTCTGTCTGCCTCTTCGTTTCCATCCGTGTACTGGATATTTAAGCGAAATATCATCATTGGTGAACCTCAGAGCTCTAAACAGGTTTTCAGTTCTAAACAAATATTGTTTTCAACTTTCTATCATGGCAGTATTCTCTGCAGAAAATCACAGCTGCCAATTACCAAAAACAAACCCACCTAGAAATACTGTGGAAAGTGAGTTATCTACGTTTATAATAAATTATATGGATGGGATAGCACTCGCTTTCCCCCAGCCAAGTTAAGCAGCGTCGAGCGTGGTTACCAGTTGGATGGGTGACCGTTTGCGCGCCTTGGCTTCAGTACAGTTCCCCCAGTTCACCCAGCTGTAAATGGGTACCTGCCCTCTTTAGGGTCAGGGAAGGTAAAGCAGCGAGGGAGAGGAGATGGGCGCCGCCCTCAATATGCTGGCCCTAGAAAAGTGAGGTCTCTGACGCCTCGCTCCTCTACGACCTTATAGGTTATGGGACTCCTTTACCTTTACCTTTTTATATGGATGCAAAATCTTCAGTAGTGCCCCCACGGTCCGTGGAACTACAGGACAGGTGAAGGTGCAGGTGACTCCGTTTTTGTCCACCACAGAAGTATGCTTTTAGAACTAATTTTTTTACAAAAAGCAACATGTATCTGTGGTGAAAATCTTACCAATGATCACATTCTTTTACGATGCAGAGATCTGAAAAACATCTTACCTGCCTTCCCAGTCCGTACCTTACAGCAAGTTCTAAAAGACATTCCATTTATGAAAGAAATTGTATTGTCATTAAGCCATACTTCTATTTTCAGGCTCCTCTAATATAAGGGTAGCTTCAAGTTATATGAATTGGAAAGTTAGTATTTTTGCTGTTTGATGTTTTTAGGGTTGTTTTTGTTGGTGGTTTTTTTTTTCTCAGAATTCTTGTTTATGCTTTTTAAAAATAGTTGTTTATTGCGATTGATTTTTTTATGTGCGTACCCCTCCCTCCTACACACACACACACACGCACGTGCGCGCGTGCGCACACACACACACGCACGTGCGCGCGTGTGCGCGCACACACACACACACACATACACACTTTCCCGTCTGATATCACTATTTAGTGGAAGGACGTTAAACTGAAGAACTACTACTACTAAATTCTATCTTTGGCGTTCTAGTTTTACAGACAAAAAGCAAAAAAAGCGGGGTACCATTTTGACACCAACATAAAAAGTACCCTATGGCTTGACATCCTTGTTCAACCTCTGGCGCCAAAGGTCACTGACAGGGCGCCTCTGTCGCTGGGTTTTAGCCCATGCACGGATGTCTGGAGATGATCAATAGCACGTGCAAGGCATGCCTCTAAGCGCTTTTTCTGCATGCATGCACCCCAAACCCCCTCTGGTGCTTTCTACCTTCTGAGCGGTGTCCGGGTTAGTGTTACACCCCCCCTGTTGTATTTCAGACCCTTCCCCCGGAAGGATTTTTGCAGATGCTAAACCTAAACTAACAGAAAGGAGACAAGTTGGGATAGATCAGTTTAAAGTGTGCAATTTATGTTGGAGCACAGATTTTGTGGCGTAGGAATTTGGTAGATGTAGACATCAAATACAATAGAAGTTATCTTCCTTGTTATCAATAAAGGGGACCAGGGATAGTCTGGTGGTTAGAGTGATGCGTTCGTGATCTGCTGACCCGGGTACACGCATTCCAGGGGATTTTTTAAATACTACTACTACTACTACTACTATACTACTACTACTACTACTACTACTACTACTACTACTAGTAATAACAATAATAATAATAATAATAATAATAATAATAATAATAATAATAATAATAATAATAATAATAATAATAATAATAATGATAATCATCATCATCATGTATGGACTTTATATAGCGTTGAATCTTGTAAAGCAACAAATCAAAGCGCTCAGATGACTTTTTTTAAATTCGTGTGTATGCGGTTTTTTAAATTTTGTCATCTGTTCCCACCGGCACACAATGGCCTACTCTTTCGAACAGCGGAACAGTATTTAACGTGTGCGCTAGATGTTCTGCATGCGTTCGCACACGGGGCCTCGGTTGAGAGTCTCATCCGAAGGAAAGCTCACTACTGGTGAACCTCAGAGCTCTAAACAGGTTGATTTTTCTATAAAAAATAAATACTGTTTACAACTTTCTATCACAGCAGTTTTCTCTGCAAAAAATCACAGCTGCCAATTACCAAAAAACCCCAAACCAACCCAGAAATACTGTAGACAGTGAGTTATCTACGTTTATAATAAATTATATCCTTGGCGTTATAGCTTTACAGACAAAAAAGCGGGGTACAATTTTGGACACCAACATAAAAAGTACCCTATGGCTTGACATCCTTGTTCAACCTCTGGCGCCAAAGGTCACTGACAGGGCGCCTCTGTCGCTGGGTTTTGGCCCATGCACGGATGTCTGGAGATGATCAATAGCACGCGCAAGGCATGCCTCTAAGCGCTTTTTCTGCATGCATGCACCCCAAACCCCCTCTGGTGCTTTCTACCTTCTGAGCGGTGTCAGGGTTAGTGTTACACCCCCCCTGTTGTATTTCAGACCCCTGGAATGATTTTTGCAGATGCTAAACCTAAACTAACAGAAAGGAGACAAGTTGGGATAGATAATAATAATAATAATAATAATAATAATATAACAATAATAATAATAAATGGAACTTATATAGCGCTATATCTTGCAAAGACAAATCAAAGCGCATGCATACGACCTAATCTTACACAGTCATACAACCAATGACAAATAATCAATAGTTCAAACAGATATTACAAACATGGTACTGCAGACCAAATCTATGAAATAAAATTGCAATAGTCAAATGTTTTTCAACACACACACACACACACACACACACACACACACACACACACACACACACACAGAGGTCATATACTTTAGCTGGGTGATAGGACATGGGTTAGTGAAGGGTGGGATAGTTCTGATATGAGACAGGAGGGGGGAAATCTCAGGCCTGAAACAAATATGTCTTGAGGCTTGATTTAAAAGTGTCATAGCTAGGCTTCTGGCAAAGAGAGATCAGTTTAAAGTGTGCAATTTATGTTGGAGCGCAGATTTTGTGGTGTAGGAATTTGGTAGATGTATACATCGAATACAACAGAAGCTATCTTCCTTGTTATCAATAAAGGGGACTGGGGATAGTCTGGTGGTTAGAGTGATGCGTTCGTGATCTGCTGACCCGGGTACACGCATTCCAGGGGATTTTAAAAAATATATATATAAAAAAATTTTAAAAATTAAAATAATAATAATAATAATAATGTATGGAATTTATATAGCGCTGAATCTTGTAAAGCAACAAATCAAAGCGCTCAGATGATTTTTTTATATCGAGGATAATGGAATAAGCACTCATGTGCTTTTGTTTTACATCCAGTCTCCGTGTGTATGCGGTTTTGTAAATTTTGTCATCTGTTCCCACCGGCACACAATGGCCTACTCTTTCGAAAAGCGGAACAGGATTTAACGTGTGCGCAAGATGTTCTGCATGCGTTCGCACACGGTGCCTCGGTTTATAGTCTCATCCGAAGGACTTTGACATTCAGTTCGATTTTTTTTTCGAACTGGGAAGAAAGGGCGAGGCTGGGAATCGAACCCAGAACCTCACGGTTTACTCGTTGGCAGGCAAACGTCTTAACCATTCTGCCACTTCCTTCCTTTTTCCCCTGAGATTAACACCAGTGCTTACACCACTGCCCTGAAAATACTTCTGATGAGACTATTAAGTGAGTTCCAGAATATCTTGCACACACACGTTATGGACCCATTCTGCATGTTGGAAGGGGAAGACATTCATGTCTGTAGGAATGGCTGTCAACAAAGAATTATTAAACAAGTACAAGCAGGCTGGTGTCGCATTTAGACATCGTAAAAGTTGGAATACGACATACACAAAAATACCGTCATTGCTGATCTTCACAGCTTTAGCCAAGGTGGGAAGAATAAAACCACAGAAACGACGACAAACACAGAAACAAGGAATGGTACCTCACATCATCAGCAGTACAGTTTGCACTCTAGTACATCACCCCCAAAAATAAACCACTTCTGGTAATGTTGTTACTTGTTCCTTTCACTTGTTATGGACTTAGGCTTGACTGCAAAAAAACTTTAACTGAATCAACAACATCAACAACAACAAAAACAACTCAAACATCACCAATGCCACTTTTAAATTTTGAGGGGAGAAAGGAGGAAAAAAGGACACTAAGCTGTATCTCTGTAATTGTTGCAGATATTTTAGCTGAAAACTTGGTGGGGGTGAGAGGAGCACAGACATACAGGGAAGAAAAAAATGCATGGGCTTGCATGCATGTGAGAGAGAGAGAATAAGAGAGGTGGGGAGAGAGAGAGAAAAGACAGAGAGAGAGAGAGAATAAGAGAGAGGGGGAGAGAGAGAGAAAAAAGAGAGAGAGAGAGAGAGAGAGAGAGAGAGAGGGGAGAGAGAGAGAATAAAAGAGAGGGGGAGAGAGAGAGAGAGAGAGAGAGAGAGAGAGAGAGAGAGAGAGAGAGAGAGAGAGAGAGAGAAGAGAGAGGGAGATATATACATATATACATACAGATAGACAGAGACAAACAGACAGACAGACAGACAAATAGACAGACAGACAGATAGGCAGACAAACAGACAGACAGACAGGCAGACAGGAAAGAGGGAGGAGCCTGACAGGAACTCAGGTAAGGAAACCAGCATCACCTACCCCCTGAGTTCAGCACAGGACTGGGGAAAACCATTCAAGCGTGCTTGATGAGCTGCACTGGGCACAGTGTGGCCCCTCCTCCCCCCCCTCCCCTCCCTCCTCCACTGTACCTTCTGCACTGTACCCCCCTTCCTCTTCCTCTACTCCCCTTCTTCTCCTGCCCCCTCCACCCCTCCCCCCTGCTGCTTTATAGCTTCATTACAACACTCCCATCAACACAAATTGCTCTCAGAACTGGCAGTTTGCATGCTTGCCTGCAGAAACTCAAACCGTGGTGTCAGGACTTTTTCCCTGATCCTGTAATGTACTGTACTGTACTGTACTGTAATGTAATGTAATGTAATGTAGCATAATGTAATGTAATTATGAGTGGACACTTGTGTAGTGTTTCACTGTCAAGTTGTCCAAAGAACTGAGGTTTATAATATTGGTGTAGCCTAATATGATGTAATGTTAGTGGAAACTTGTATAGTATTTTATCTATAAGAAGACAGTGTTAAAATACAAAGGCACACACACACCCCACACACACACACACACACACACACACACACACACACACACACACACACACACACACACACACACACACCTCTATTGAAATAGATAATGAAGTCCTACAGGGGAAAAACAGTTATTAAAATCAAGGGTCATGTCAACACCTACTTGCTTCAAACAATATGAAATGTACCTGTGTACCTCCTGTATTTCTTTCTTTTTGTTTTCCATTTTCTTTGTTTTCTTTCTTTCTTTCTTTCTTTCTTTTTGTGTCTTTCTCTCTGTCTGTCTGTCATTCTTTCTGTCTGTCTTTCCTTCTTTCTTTCCGTTCTTTCTTTCTTTCATTATCTCTTAGTTATAACTGAAGTATATCTTGTGTATCAAATGCTCTAGTGGGTAGAACATGGGACTCAGGATTTCACAGTAAACTGAACCTGTTGGTTCAAATCCCCTGCCTTTCTCTACCTGAGCATCGTGAGGAGATGTGTATCCCTGATATCAATACTCATTTTGACACCTTTTCTCTTCTCTGCAAGTTCTTCTGAGGAGACTTAAAATCCAAAGCTCTGTTTAGGAAGGCATTCAGCACATTTTGAAAACCCAGGTGGAGTTGTGGTCTATAGATAGTGCAACAGCCTGTGGAGTGAAAAGGCATGAGTTCAAACCCTGTTTGGTCTTTTCCTGCAATCTTTCCTTGTTAGTCTCAGCTCCAGTTCTTTCAGATGGAATAAGAAACTGAACTCCAGAGTGCTGCACATATTTTAGTGTATGCAAAAACAATCTTGTGGCAAAAAGATTTGTCCCTAGGAATAGTTTTTTGTCCACAAAAAGCCATCTTCATTGGAAAATGCATAGAAGGAGGGTAAGAAAATACACAGAGAGAGAGAGAGAGAGAGAGAGAGAGAGAGAGAGAGAGAGAGAGAGAGAGGGGGGGGGGGGGAGGAGCCTGACAGGAACTCAGGTAAGGAAACCAGCATCACCTACCCCCTAAGTTCAGCACAGGACTGGGGAAAACCATTCAAGCGTGCTTGATGAGCTGCACTGGGCACAGTGTGGCCCCTCCTCCCCCCCCCCCCCCTCCCCCATCCCTCCACGCCCCCTCCCATCCCTCCCTCCCCCACCGTACCTTCTGCACTGTACCCCCCCTTCCTCTTCCTCTACTCCCCTTCTTCTCCTGCCCCCTCCACCCCTCCCCCCTGCTGCTTTATAGCTTCATTACAACACTCCCATCAACACAAATTGCTCTCAGAACTGGCAGTTTGCATGCTTGCCTGCAGAAACTCAAACCGTGGTGTCAGACCTTTTTCCCTGATCATGTAATGTACTGTACTGTACTGTACTGTACTGTAATGTAGCATAATGTAATTATGAGTGGACACTTGTGTAGTGTTTCACTTTGAAGTTGTCCATTGGACTAAGACTTATAATATAGGTGTAGTCTAATATGATGTAATGTTAGTGGAAACTTGTATAGTGTCTTATTATTCTTTCTTGTTTTCTTTATTTCTTACTATCCAACTGTATCTCTTTTTTTTCTTTCTTTCCAAGATGTACCTCATTCTTTCTTTCTATCTTTGTTTCTTTCTTTCCAGCTGTACCTTTTTCTTTCTTTCTATCAAACTGTATATCTTTTTATTTCTGACTGTATTTCTTTCTTTCTTTCTTTCTGCCTGTCTGTCAGTCTGTCTTTCTTTCTTTTCTTTCTAACTTTCATTTTCTCTGCTTGTTACAACTGAAGTATCTATTGTCTGTCAAATACCCTAGTGGGTAGAACATGGGACTCAAGATATCACAGTAAACTGAAGCTGTTGGTTCAAATCCCTCGCCTTTCTCTACCTGAGCATTGTGAGGAGATGTGTATCCCTGATATTAATACTAGTTTTGACATCTTGTCTCTTCTCTGCAAGTCCTTCTGAGGAGACTTAAAATCCAAAGTTCCATGTAGGAAAGCATTCAACACATTTTGAAAACCCAGGTAAAGCTGTGGTCTATAGATAGCGAAACAGCCTGTGGAGTGAAAAGGCATGAGTTCAAACCCTGTTTGATCTTTTCCTGCACTCTTTCCTTGTTAGTCTCAGCTCCAGTTTTTTCAGATGGAATAAGAAACTGAAGTCCAGAGTGCTGCACATATTTTAGTGTATGCAAAAACAATCTTGTGGCAAAAAGATTTGTCCCTAGGAAAAGTTTTTTGTCCACAAAAAGCCATCTTCATTGGAAAATGCATAGAAGGAGGGTAAGAAAATACACAGAGAGAGAGAGAGAGAGAGAGAGAGAGAGAGAGAGAGAGAGAGAGAGAGAGAGAGGGGGGGGGGGGGAGGAGCCTGACAGGAACTAAGGTAAGGAAACCAGCATCACCTACCCCCTAAGTTCAGCACAGGACTGGGGAAAACCATTCAAGCGTGCTTGATGAGCTGCACTGGGCACAGTGTGGCCCCTCCTCCCCCCTCCCCCCTCCCCAGCCCCAGCCCCCCCCCCCTCCCCTCCCTCCCCCACTGTACCTTCTGCACTGTACCCCCTTCCTCTTCCTCTACTCCCCCTCTCTCCCTTTCCCCCCTGCCTGCTCCCCTCCCCTGCTGCTTTATAGCTTCATTACAACACTCCCATCAACACAAATTGCTCTCAGAACTGGCAGTTTGCATGCTTGCCTGCAGAAACTCAAACCATGGTGTCAGACCTTTTTCCTGATCACGTAATGTAATGTACTGTAATGTAATAGAAGGTAACACCACTGAACGCTTGTATCGTGCTTTGAAGTGGCTCCAATGTTCTCAGATACAATAACGTAGATGTAACCTGATACGATGTGATGTTAGCGGAAGAAGAAACTTGGGGCCATTTTTTGATGAAACTGTGTCTGCACCACTGTCAGTGGAGTTAACCATTGATTTGACTGAAGGGTGTAAACCTGTCAAACAACTGTAATTTGCATTTGAAGTGTGAGTCCCGTATATGGTAGTAATCACAAAACTTTCCTGTCCAGTGATCTGCAGTTTTTATGCAATTTTTAGGTCATGGGTCACTTCTGGTGTACTCTTTTTTTCAAGATAGACATGCTTTTGCTGTGTTAGAGAATAACAACAGAGATAGCCTAACCTGCTGAAAAACATGTATTTGTCTCTTTGTAGTGTTATGCATGTTCTAATCAGGAGGCCAGTTCTTCTAAACTTCGTCCTCATTGTGAAAGTTTTCATTTTTAAGTAAATCAGCTGTACAGGAATTCACATATGTAAAGTGGTATCTAGCTCATTTATGCTTTATCATTCATTATTTCTCCTTATCATTTTTGTCATCAGTCAAGAATGCCATATTGGGGGAAGGGCGGCACTGCAATTGCATAACCATGGGTCAGATGAACTGCGGTCAGGTGACCTAGATTTCTTTGAACACAATTTCATAACATGGGGACAGGACAGAGCATTCGCTTTCCCCCAGCTAAGGTTAAGCAGCACTGAGTGTGTGCAAGATGTTATGTATGCATTTGCAAAGAGTGCCTCAGTTTATAGTCTCCTCCAAAGGACTTTTATGGGAGAGTGGAGTCACCACTGATGTTGATTAAGTCCAGAGGGGAAAGAATCCCTTTGAACAGGATTTGAACCCGGGTCACCAGATCTCAAGCACAATGCGCAATGCTCTAACCACCAGGCTATCCTGTCCCCTAGCTTCCAGATGGGGAGAAACGTAGAGTATGGCTTGACATCTATTTTATGAAACTCTCCTGCCAGGTCACTGACATAGCGCCTCTGCCGCTCAGTTTTAGCCCGTCCACAGACACACAGAGAGGATCAATAGCACACCACCAGCATACCTCTTGGCGGTTTTTTTGCAGATATGTACACCCCCCTACCTTTTTACTTTCTACATGGTGAGGTTCTCTGTCATACCTCCTGCTGAATTTCAGGCCCAGCTAAATTTACAGAAACTAAGTTGAAAGTGACGGAAAATAATCAATATCGATCAACCCAGATTGACTGTAGTTTGGTGCCTGCCATCCAGTTTTGAAATATGTCAGCTTTGTAAGTAAAAACTGTAATATTTTATCATGCTTAAAATAAATCTGCCGGTATGACATGCACACAATTCTGAAGATAGAAATGACACAACCAAATCTGTATTGCGTTATTGCATCATGTTTCTAGTGAATATAAAATTAATCCTTGAAGTCAGTTTGCTGCTAGTTTTATGGTGGGAAAAACCGGTCGCATGTGCCAAATCTCACCAGTAGTGAACCCCATAACTCTAGACCAAAAAATGTAGAAATCCCCACGTTTATTAAAACTGTTCTCTTGCATCTTCATAAATAATTCATTAAAAAGTGAATCAGTCAAAATTAAAAGCAACCATCCCACAAACAAAATGGATCTTTCAAAAATTGGAAAACCTTGAATTCACATTCAAAACACTTTAACATTATCTCAGAGACAGAGAAATTCAATCAGGTCACAAGCCATACATAAAAACAGTAAACATGTAAACGTAATACCACGGAAAAGACCACCGAGCTATGTCCTCCCCAAAACAAATAGAGACTAACAAAATCAAAACCTTGAGTAGCAGTATCCTCAAAATACACTTGCCTTCTGAATATCTCATAATCCTGAATAACTTTTAACAACATTCATAGCTTTTCATTTTAATTCTTTTTTAAATGAATCTTTTACAGAGAGACATTCAGAATAACGACACAAAAATTAACATGATATCAACAATTTGATAACTATTGTGCCCATGAAGGGGAAAACTGAACTAGGGTTGTAGCCTTACAACGGTCACAGACTTTAAACAGGACACTACACTGCCAAGAGAGAACAGACGTGATGAAGAGGGAGAGCGTGGGGGAGAAGGGAGGGAGAGAGGAAGCGGGAGATTGGGAGAAAAACGGACACATTTATTTCATTCTTGTACATCAAGGATAATGGAATAAGCACTTATGTGCTCTTTTACATCAAGTCCCCCTGTGTATGTGGTTTTTGTAAATTCTGGCATCTGTTCCCACCAGAACACAATGGCCTACTCTTACGAGAAAAAAAAAAAGGAACCGGATTTAACGTGTGTGCAAAATGTTCTGCGTGCGTTCGCACACGGGGCCTCGGTTTATAGTCTCATCCGAAGGACTTTTAGGGAGAGCGGAGTCTGCACCATGGTTAACTCCAGAGGAAAACAAATTATCCCCTTGAAAGGGAATCGAACCCAGGTTGTCAGATTGCGAGCTAGAGCAATGTTCTAGCCACTAGGCTATTCCCGTCCCCCAAATAAGTTTAGCCCAGGGCTGGAGAAAAACCATTTAAAACATAGTTGATGAGCTGAACTGGGGCACACTTGGAGTCTGCAACCCCCTCCCCCCTCTTCCTCTTTCTTCCTTTCCTTTCTGCAGTCCAACACCCCCATCCCCACCCCAACCCCTCTCTCTCTCTTCTCCCTCCTTTCCTTTCTGCACCCTTTGCACTCCTCGCCACCACCTCCTCCCCCTCCTTCCACCCCTGCCCTTTCTCCCCCTCCCTCTCCACTGGCTGTTTTATGGGGTTCATTGTAACACCTCCACCAACAGAAATTGCTCTCCAGATTGGGAAAAAAAAAAGAAAATGGCAAAGTCGAGAAAGTCAAATCATGGCCTTAGGGTAGCTCTCAGGTCATGTACACATACATCCACGTGGTGGGGACAATGAGATTTTGTTGTTGTGTTCTCAGCTTACTGGTTTGAGAGTCCTTTGGATGAGACTATAAACCGAGGCCCCGTGTGCGAACGCATGCAGAACATCTTGTGCACACGTTAAAATCCTGTTCCAGCTTTTCGTAAGAGTAGGCCATTGTGTGCCTGCCGGTGGGAACAGATGACAGAATTTACCAAAAAAAACTGCATACACCGGGGACTGGATGTAGAAAAGCACATAAGTGCTTATTCCATTATCCTCAATATAAAAGAATAAAATAAAATAAAAAATAAATAAATAGAGTTAGGATCCATGTCTGACTGTAACAATTGTGTGTGTGCGTGTTTATTTTACTTTTATCTATTGTATATTTCAGATTTTTAAAGAATTCTTTTATATCAAGGATAATGAAATAAGCACTTATTTGACATTTTTTTTACATCCAGTCCCCCATGTGTAAGCAGTTTTGTGTAAATTCTGTCATCTATTCCCACGGCACAGAATGGCCTACTTTTATGAAAAGCGGAACAGGATTTAACACTTGCGCATTATGTTCTGTGTGGGTTTGCACATGGGGTCTCGGTTTATAGTCTCATCCGAAGGACTTAAGTTGCTTTTCAGTTGTTCGTTGAAATACATTTTTTGTTGTTGCTTGTTTGCTTGTGTTTTTGCTTTGTTTTGGGATTTTGCGTGTGTGTTTTTAAAATAATGTTGTGTTTTCTGTGTTTCATAGATATCAATATTAGATCCCTCCTTTCCCCAAAATTGGAATGCTGCTACCTTTGAGCTGGGATAAAATGGTTGCATACGCAAAATCTCACCATTGGTGAACCTTCTGAGCTGTAGCCCAGGGACCAAAAGAAGAGCCGCCCCCCCTCTACCACCACCCCCCCCACCCCCCCCACCCCCCACACACACACACATACTGGTTTCAGATATGAGAGGTTGATATATTTTACAAAATAAATCTCAGTGGTTGAAGAATACAGCAAAAAAGGCACAAAGCTGACACCGATGATAAACTTTCAAACACGTTATTTTTTCAAAACTGCCTTAAACCATAATAGCCAGTTCTGGCAGGCAACCCGAGAGAGAGAGAGAGAGAGAGAGGAAAGAGAGAGAGAGAGAGAGAGAGAGAGAGGAGAGAGACAGACAGACAGACAGACAGACAGACAGAGAGACAGAGAGACAAACAGAGGCAGACAGAGACAGACAGACAGCCACAGAGACTGAGACAGACAGAAACAGAGAGACAGATACAGAGAGACAGAGAGAGTATTATCTCTATTTTTCAAGACGTTCTTTGGATAAAAATGTTAAAACCAAAAATATGGCAATGACAATATGGCTTGACATCCAGTTTTCAAACTCCTGTACAAGGTCACTTACTTAGCGCCTTTGCCAATCCTTTTGGGCCCATTCAGAAAGGTATGGAAAGGATCAATACAGGCGCTATACAAGGCCTGCTCAGAGTGATTTTTCTGCATGCGTGCACCTAAGCAATGCCCTCTGGTCGGTGTTTCAATTCCTGTTACACCCCAAGTGAATTTCTGCCCTGGCATAATTTCTTAGACAAGGGACAGTTTTGGTGAGTGCGTAAGAACGCTTGACTTCAATGGCTGAAATGCCTTCACGTATATTTTTGTTTTATGTTCTAACCATTGAGAATGGCCTACTCTTCTGAAAGGTAAAACGGGTTTTAACGAGTGTGCAAGATGTTCTGCGTGCGTTCGCACACGGGCCTTGGTTTATAGTCTCATCTGAATGACTTTGGAGGAGAGTGGAGTCGGCACTGATGTTAACTCCAGGGGAAAATATCCCCCTTGAACGGGAATCGAACCCGGGTCGTCAGATTGCGAGCGCAATGTTCTAACCACTAGGCTATTCCATCCCCCAGAGAGGGAGAGAGAGAGAGAGAGAGAGAGAGAGAGAGAGAGAGAGAGAGAGAGAGACAGACAGACAGAGACAGAGACAGGAGACAGACAGAGAGAGAACAGAGAGAGAGAAAGAGAGAGAGAAAGAGAGAGAGAGAGAGAGAGGGAGGGAGAAAGGGGAGGGAATAACAGGAAGAGCATATCTCCCTAAAGCTTTCTACAGGAGTGGTGTAAGTCATTCAAGCAGAACTGATGAACTACCCCAGGCATATTTTAAACCCATCCATCCCCTTCCAGATTCATTGTTTTGTTTCTTTCTTTCTATCCTATTCATCCTCCCTTCCACACTTCCTACTCTGTATCTTGCCTGCTGTACACTACGCACTGTCCATTCGCTCTTCTGTCTCTCTGTCTCTGTCTCTCTCTCTCTCTCTCTCATCTTCTCTTTCTCTCTCGCTCGCTCACCTCTCTCTCTCACTCTCTTCCCTCTCTTCTCTCCTCTCTCTCTCTCTCTCCTCTCTCTCTCTCCTCTCTCCTGCTCGCTCACTCTCTCTCTCACTCTCTTTCCTCTCTCTCTCTCTCTCTCTCTCTCTCTCTCTCTCCTCTCTCTTCTCTTCTCTCTCGCTCGCTCACTCTCTCTCTCACTCTCTTTCCCTCTCTCTCTCTCTGTCTCTCTCTCTCTCTCTCTCTCTTCTCTCTCTCTCCTCTCTCTCGTCTCTCTCTCTCTCTCTTCTCTCTCTCTCTTCCTCTCTCCTCTCTCTCGCTCTTCTCTCTGCTCTCTCTCCTTCTCTCTCCCTCTCTCTCTCTTTCTCTTTCTCCCTCTCTCTCTCACGACCCGGGTTCGATTCCCGTTCAAGGGGATAATTTCTCCTGGAGTTAACATCAGTGCAGACTCCACTCTTCCCAACAGTCCTTCGGATGAGACTATAAACCGAGGCCCCGTGTGCGAACGCACGCAGAACATCTTGCGCACAGGTTAAATCATGTTCCGCTTTTCGTGAGAGTAGGCCACTGTGTGCCGGTGGGAACAGATGACAGAATTGATAAAACTGCATACACACGGGGACTCGATGTAAGAAAAACACATAAATGCTTATTCCATTACCCTCGATATAAATAAATTAAAATATACAATATAAATATAAAATCTCTCTCTCCCTGTCCCCCCCCCCCCCACTCTCTCTCTCTCTCTCTCTCTCTCTCTCTCTCTCTCTCTCTGTCTGTCTGTTTGTCTGTCTGTCTGTCTGTCTTTCTCCCTCTCTCTCTCAACTTATGTGAATTTTTTTCATCTTCGACTTTTCATCTTCAATTTTTTGCCCCTCAATGTGTATTGTGGCCAAAGGCCGATGTACATTAATTAAACCATTTAGAGTCCTCTCTCTCTCTCACTCTCTCTCTCACTCTCTCTCACTCTCTCTCTCTCTATCTCTCTCTCTCACTCTCTCTCACTCTCTCTCACTCTCTCTCTCTCTCTCTCTCTCTCTCTCTCTCTCTCTCTCTCTTTCTCTCCCTCTCTCTCTTGCTGCCTCATTTTCCTGGTTCATTAATACACCTCCAGTGAAAGAGATTACTTTCAAGATTGGCAACCTAGTGAACTAGAGAATCTCAAAAATCGGCCACAGACTGTTCCTACCCTTTGGGGATGCTAGGAGACCTGTCAATATAAATGGCATCCCCCACCTTCTGGCAATTCTGTGCAATGAGGTTCCTCTTTTCTATCACTTTCTTTCTTTCTGCCTTGTTCTTTTTTTCTACCCGTCTCTTCCTTCTTCTTGTCTATTTTATGTCTTCTTGGTCCATCCTCCTGCATGTTTTGGGTTTTTTCACAGACAGACTTGAGATATAACGATTCTCCCCCACAACGAAGTAGGAGGTGCGGGGTCTGACTTGTCAGGCGCTTAACGGCATGCCGGAGGCACATAGTATTTTCGCTCGTATGAGAGACAACCATAGATGCTGTCTGGAGCTGAGCATTGGAAAAAGAATGCAAAGAATGCGAAGAAGAAGAATGCGAAGAATGTGTAGAACAAGAAGAATGCAAAGAATGCAAAGTAGAATGCAAAGAGGAAGAATACAAAGAAGAAGACTGCAAAGAAGAAAAAGATTGAGAAGAAGAATTTGCGAAGAATTGGGAAGAAAATTGCAAAGAATTGCGAAGAAGAAGAATAATTGCGAAGAAGAAGAATTGCAAAGAATTGCGAAGAAGAGAAGAAGAATTGCGATGAAATGGGGAGAAGAAGAAGATTTGCGAAGAATTGTGAAGAAGAAGAATTGTGAAGAAGAATAATTGCGAAGAAGTAGAAGAATGCAAAGAAGAATGCGAAGAAGAAGAATGCGAAAAAGAAGAAGGATGAAAGATAAAGGAAGAAGGAAGAAGAAGAAGATTAATTTTCTCCCGGGTCGTATACAAATGTTTACGCTGCAAAAATATTAGATTTGTTCAACAATGTCATTGAGGTGTCTACTGTATTTAAAGATGAAAGGTCTTTATTTCTTTATGGAAAATTACAATATGCGTTATATATTTTTCAGCAAAATCTTCAAATAATGCAAGAAACATTTTTCATATATCATACCCCCTTGTAAATTAAAGCACTGATAAGCTTACACTTAAAGTTCACCCAGAAGATAAAAAAAAAACAAATCCCCACCACCATTACTTCACTAGATGCTACTGTGCCAGAATCAAACCCATGACTTCATGAACCCAGAAGAGGGGAACGGGATAACCTAGTGGTTAGATCGAACATTGCGTTCGTAATCTGACGACCCGGGTTCGATTCTCGTTCAAGGGGATATTTTCCCCTGGAGTTAACATCAGTGCAGACTCCACTCTCCCCAAAAAGTCCTTGGGATGAGACTTTAAACTGAGGCCCCGTGTGCGCACACACGCAGAACATCTTGCGCACACGTTAAATCCTGTTCTGCTTTTCGCAGTAAGAGTAGGTCTTGTGTGCCGGTGCGAACAGATGACAGACTTTACAAAACCGCATTCACACGGAGACTGGATGTAACAAAAAGCACATAAGCGCTTATTCCATTATTCTCCATGTAAAAGAATAACTAACTAACTAATACATAAATAGATAAATAAAAGGCAGACGATCTGTTGCATTGAAGCGAGGCAGACACACACAAAAAGTAACCCAGACAAATTACCCCCACAGTAACCTGCCATCAGACAGAGGTAAGGAGAGAGGGGTGTCTGATAGGGTGTCGACCTCCACCATTGTGTAGTGTTAACAAACTTGTCATGGTAGACTTCTCCTCAACACATAATACCACGCCGTCAGTGACACAGGAAAATCGACGCTAGAGGATTAGTACACACAGACAGACATGCATACAGACAGACAGACAGAGAGAGACAGAGAGAGAGAGGGGGGGATTTATTTATTTATTTATTTATTCTTTTATATTGAGGATAATGGAATAAGCACCATGTGCTTTTTTACATCCAGTCCCCGTGTGTATGCGGTTTTGTACATTTTGTCATCTGTTTCCACCGGTACACAATGGCCTATGCTTCCGAAAAGCGGAACAGGATTTAACGTGTGCGCAAGATGTTCTGCATGCGTTCGAAAACGGGGCCTCGGTTTATAGTCTCATCCGAAGGGATTGAGAGAGAGAGAGAGAGAGGAGAGAGAGAGAGAGAGGAGAGAGAGAGAGAGAGAGAGAGAGAGAGAGAGAGAGAGAGAGAGAGAGATTTAATTCTTTATTTCGAGGATAATGGAATAAGCACTCATATGCTTTTTTTCATCCAGTCCCCGTGTCCTCCGTCCACACTTGAACTCTGTATCTTGCCTATTGTGCGCCAACACACGTCCACCCCAACCCCCTTCTCTCTCTCTCTCTCTCTCTCTCTCCTCTCTCTCCTCTCTCTCTCATCTCTCTCTCATCTCTCTCTCTCTCTCTCTCTCTCTTCTCTCTCTTCTCTCTCTCTCTCTCTCATCTTCTCTCTTTCTCTCTTTCTCTCTCCTCTCTCCTCTCTCTCTCTCTCTCTCTCTCTCTCTTCCTCTTCTCCCTCTTCTCTCCTCTCTCTCTCTCTTCTCTTCTCTCTTCTCTCTCTCTGTCCTCCTGTCTCTTCTCTCTCTCTATCTTTCTCTCTATCTCTCTCTCTATCTCTCTTGTGGCCCAAGGCCGAAGTACAATTAAACGTTCAGAGTTCAGAGTTCAGAGTTCTCTCTCTCTCTCTCTCGATTTGTTTTCCATGCAGTAAATAGGAGACAAAGTACAATTCTGTGAAGGCCTCCAAAGAAGACCAAAGAAGTATTTTATTTTGTCTGTTTATATTAATGCATTTACTCATTTGATTTGATGTTTTGAAAGGCGTTCGTTACTTTGAGGGTCTGTTTTTGTGTGTTTGTGTGTATGCTACTAGGTGCAGATTAATACTTTCATGACTATGAAGATTGTAAATCCATGCCATTTCATAATTATTCTGTACATTTTGTCCTAACATGTCAATGTATTGTGGCCAAAGGCTCAAATACATTAACACCTTTGAGCTCTTGAGTTTTGTCATCCGTTCCCAGCGGCACACAATGGCTTACTCTTCCGAAAAGCGGAACGGGTGTTAACGTGTGCGTAAGATGTTGTGCGTGCGTTCGCATGCGGGACCTCGGTTTAGAGTCTCATCCAGAGAGAGACAGAGAGACAGAGACAGAGAGAGCCATAGAGAGAGACATAGAGAGACAGAGAGAGAGACGGAGACAGAGAGAGAGAGAGACAGAGATAGAGAGAGATTGAATTAAATTAATTGAATTAACTTTATTTAAAGAGTGTTATGGCATAAGCAACAGAGACTAACAGAATAAGAGACTTAGAGACATACACATAGACAGGCAGAGAGAGAGAGAGAGAGAGAGAGAGAGAGAGGAGAGAGAGAGAGAGAGAGAGAGAGAGAGAGAGAGAGCTAGAGAGCGAGAGAGAGAGAGAAACAGACAGACGGACAGACAGACAGAGAAAGAGAGACAGAGAGGAGATTAATGTCCTGGGCTTGGCAGTGTCAGGGTGTTAGTGATACTGATGACATGATACCTCGTCTGACTGAGAGTGAAGATATTCATGTCTGTCTGCATTGAAGAGAGAGAGAGAGAGAGAGAGAGAGAGAGAGAGAGAGAGAGAGAGAGAGAGAGAGAGAGAGAGAGAGAGAGTGTGTGTGAGAGAGAGAGAGAGACAGACAGCCAGACAGACAGACAGGCAGGCAGGCAGGCAGGCAGGCAGACAGACAGACAGGCAGACAGGCAGACAGGCAGACAGGCAGACAGACAGGCAGACAGGCAGGCAGGCAGGCAGAGAGAAAGACAGAGCACACAAAACAGAAAAGACAATAAACAGACACGAATAAAAATGGAAAGGGCAATATCATGCATTAACTCAACACAAAAAGTGGCAATCTGATAAAAGACGACTACTACTACTACTACTACTACTACTACTACTACTACTACTACTACTACTACTACTACTACTACTACTACTACTACTACTACTACTACTACGA
>CM054160.1:50179186-50184186 GCA_028751875.1 Rapana venosa
CGTAATTCACAACTTCACACACCTCACACATTGTGTGCGTGCGTGCGTGTATGTGCGCATGCTTGTTTGCGCGCGTGGTGCGTGCGTGTATGTTGTGTGTGTGTGTGTGTGGTGTGTGTCGTGTGTGTGTGTGTGTGTGTGTGTGTTGTTGTGCTGTGTGTGTGTGTGATCTAAATGAACTGTTTCCTATCCACAACTTCTTTTTCTTGACTTCGTATTTTCAGGCAATCGGCAGATGCTTATATCCAAATTTTGTTATTACCGTTTAACTTGAATTCCTTTGGGTCCATCAAGCATGGGTTTGATTCTCGACGGCGTCGGTAAAATTCCAGTAGGGGATAATTTTACGATTTCCCAGGTAACTTTAAGTGCAGACCTGCCAGTGCCTTAACTCCCTCTGTCCGTTGCATGCTTTAAGACGAAGTATGCAGTTCAAGACCCCTGAATTCATGTCGTGTTCCCCATTGGTTACGATCCGAGCATCCCCAGCAAACATTCTTGAAGTCGGAATGCAGCAAACCTTCATGGTTTAAGGGGGAAGTGGGGGAGGGGGGGGGGGGGGGGAGGGGAAGGGGAATGGTCCCCATACGCAAAATTTCTTTTTTATTTATTTTATTTTTTTGTTGGCTTCAGTTGCATGCAGGTCACAGAGCACCATCTTTTCGGGGGGTTCTTTTCTCTTTTTCCCCTTTTTTTCTCTTTTATTTCTTTTTTTTTAAGTGGGTGCTTCACACGCCTCTCTTCATTGGCCAAAATAAAACCCCATAAAGAAACAAACAATAAACCCCTAGAACCCCAAACCCTTTTTTTTTTAGGGGGGAGGGGGGTGTCTTTCTTTTAACATGAATAACCTTTCTCTCTTATCTTACCTACTGTTTGGAGCAATGACTGCCCCAGTGTGAACTGCTGCCTGTGTTCTATTGATATTCAGCTGCAGCGGAAAATCAATCGCCTGGGTTTATAGTTGCTCTAGTGTGTGCTGTTGTGTGCGGGTTCAACGCAAAATCTCACCATTAGTGAAGTTCAGAGCCCTAGCCGAGTAAAGAGACAAAAAATCCAATTAAAAACAGACAACAACATAAACATAAAGAATCCTATCAACAAAAACAATGAAAGAAAACTCTTCAAAAAAATAATGAACTATTAATTGTACTCGAAACCTTTTCTTTTCAAAACTAATTCGAAAACAAGACGCACTCCTTTCCTTGCAAACCAGCACTATTATGAAATCAAATTCCGAAGGGCAAAGGGTCACGAACCATCCACACACACAGAGTAGTCGGCCTTTAACTCTCTGCAGTAATATGTTCTGACTAATTATCTCCCCTGTAGCTAGGCCATTTTCTCCACTAATCGCCTCCCCTGAAAGGAGGCCCTCTTCTGGCCAAATTATTGCAGCCGAATGATGTTTAGACGTCACGTCTTTAAGCTGGAAAAGAGAAGAGAAAAAACAAAAAAGAAGAGAAAAATGAACACGGGTTTGAACAACGTTTTGAGAGGGTTTGTGGTTGTGTGTGTGTGTGTGTGTGTGTGTGTGTGTATGTGTTGTATGTGTGTAGTGCGTGTGTGTGTGTGTGAGTGTGTGATTGTGTGTGTGTGTATGTGCGAGTCCATCTGTCTGCCTGTCTACTTGTCTGACTCGTGTGTTTGACTGTGTGTGTTATTTATGTTATTTTATTTTTTTATATCAAGGAAAGAATGGAATAAGTACTTATGCGCTCTTTTACATCCAGTCTCCGTGTGTATGCAGTTTTGTAAATTCTGTCATCTGTTCCCAATGGCACAAAATGGCCTACTCATCCGAAAAGCGGAACAGGATTTAACGTGTGCGCAAAATGTTCCGCGTGCGTTCGCACACGGGCCTCGGTTTATAGTCTCATCCGAAGGACTTTTGGGGAGAGTGGAGTCTGCACTGATGTTAACTCCGGGGGAAAACATCCCCTTGAACGGGAATCGAACCCGGGTCGTCAGATTGTGAGCGCAATGTTCTGACCACTAGGCTATCCCCTTGTCTGCGTGCGCGCGCGCGCGCGCGCGCGTGTGTGTGTGTGTGTGGGGGTTGTGTTTTGTGTCGGGGTGTGCGTCTGTGTGTGTTGTGTTTTTGTGCGTGTGTGTTTTGCATCTTTTTTCTCTCTCTCTCTGTCTTGTATGTCTTCTCTCTCTCTCTCTCTCTCTCTCTCTCTCTCTCTCTCTCTCTCTCTCTCTTTCCCTTTCCCCCCCCTCTCTCTCCCCCCCTTCCCCCCTCTCTCTCTCTCTTCCCCACTCTCTCTCCTTTTGTCTCTCACCTGGCCTTGCCTATCCCCCGCTCTGTCTCTTCCTATGTCTTTCCCCCTTGCCTTTTCACTTGTCTATCTGTCTGTCTGTGCCTCTGTATCTGTCTGTCTGTCTGTCTTTTATTTTCTCTCTCTCTCTTCTCTCTTCTCTCTTTTCTCTCTCTCTCTCTTTTTTTTCTCTCTCACTTCTTGACCCCCAAGCTAAAAAAAAAAAAAGACCCAATCACCCCCCCCCCCCCTCAAATCACCCCCCCCCCCCCACCACCACCACCAAATTCTCCCTCCCCCCTAAGACACAGGGCCCTTTACAAAACTGAAGACACGTAACAAGATAATTCTGACCATCACCCTACTCCCCCTCTTACCCCTTCTTCCACCCCCACCAACCCCCAACCCCCCCCCCCCCCCCCCACCACCACCACACCCCCATACATGTTTAGCATCACCCTACTGACCTTCTCGCTCCTCAACCACTCATCCCCAACCCCCCCCCCCCCCCCCCCCCCCCCCCCCCAACTCCCATCCCTTTCCCCATCCCATGACCCATTACGGCAGAGATGGTCACTGGACAAAAAGAGGTCAATGAAATCAACGGACCCTACGAACCACACAGACACAATGTCCAGCACAGCACACTGAGGATGATGATGATGAGAAAATGAACATCGAGATTGGAAATTGTGGGGCAGGAATTGTGTGGAGTAGGAGGGAGAAAGGAGTTACGAGTATGGGCTGAGAGAAGGATGAGGGGGGGGGGGGAGAGTGGGGAAGGGGAAGAGAGAGAGAGAGAGGAGAGAGAGAGAGAGAAGAGGAGAGAGAGAGAGAGGGGAAAAGAAGGGCAGGGCAGACAGACAGACAGACAGACAGACAGACAGACAAACAGCAGACAAAAAGACAGACAGACAGACAGAGAGGGAGGAAGGGAGATAGAGAGAAAGAGAGAGAGAGAGAGAGAGGAGAGGGAGAGAGGAGATGAGAGAGAGAGGAGAGAGAGAGAGAGAGAGAGAGAGAGAGCGAGAAACAGACAATACAGGGCAGCGGATAGAGACAAAGCAACAGAGGAGGAAAAAGAGGGCAGAGAGAGGAGGGACAAAAATAACGAAAGAGACAAGAAACAGAGAGAGAGAGAGAGAGAGAGGGGAAGAGATGAGAGAGAGAGAGGAGGGGAGAGAGAGAGAGAGGAGTGTGTGTGTGTGTGTGTGTTTCGTACGTAGAGTGTGTCTGTGTGTGTGTGTGTGTGTGTGTGTGTGTGTTTGATCATGTGCATGTGACATGTACAAATGTGTTTGAGTGCAAAGTTTTTTCCCAATATGCATGCATGCGTTTTGTCCTTTTATGCTATCTTATTCTGATTCAAATGATTGTGTCTGGGTTATCTTTTAATTCCATTCAACAAACCAATCTAAGCTAACAATCAAACATATCTTAAAAAACCTCCACAACAGAAATATGCTGAACAAAAAAACCTAATTTACCCCATCCCCTACAAGACACTAGTTCACCCAGTTTGTCTTCACTCGAATGACTAAAACATTCGGTTGCTGCCTTTACTGATTAACTCCCTTAGTACGTTGACTTTCTGCCCTTGCTAGTCAGTACAGAAACAAAACAAAAAAGGCGGTAAAAGGGGCGATACTCTACTGACAAACCAGTTGTTTCCCTTTCACGGAACCGGTACTTTTTCGTTCCGTAAACGGCCAAATAACCGCTTTTTTTGTTCTTGAGAAGCCTTGACCTAAAATGGGACCAATAATTTCCCTGAAGGATGAGATTCCAAGAAGTGTGTAGTTCTTCCAGCTTATAATTTACGGACAAAACAGACTGATTCTTTTGTGTGGCACTCTTTCAAACCATCCTCAGAGACAGAAAGAAGCAGAGTTGGAAGGGGACATCAAAGAGCTGGCCGACCTTGACTTGGCAGTGATATTATTTTTTATTTTTTTATCAAAAGGCTGAGGGGATGGACCTGCCGAGAGAAAACTATCAACCAACACGTCCCTCGTGTACCACCTTTGCCCATCTAGGTCAGGGGATGATGAGGAGGAGGAGGAGGAGGAGGAGGAGGAGGATGGTGGTGATGATGATGATGATGATGAGGAGGAGGAGGAGGAGGAGGAGGAGGATGGTGATGATGATGATGGTGGTTGGTGGTGGTGGTGGTGATGGTGATGATGATGGTGGTGATTTATAAATGATGATGATGATGGTGGTGGTGGTGGTGGTGGTGGTGGTGGTAGGTGGTAATGATGGTGGTGGTGGTGGTGGTGGTGGTGATGGTGGTGGTGGTGATGGTGATGATGATAGTGTGATGGTGATGGTGGTGGTGAAGATGATGGATTGTGTAGTGGTGATGATGGTGATGATGATGATGATGATATTTATGGTGATGAAGAAGATGATGATGGTGATGATGATGGTGATGATGGTGTTGATGATGGTGATGGTGGTGATGATGATGATGTTGAGCAGAATGATGATGATGATTCAGACCATTTGGATATCCCCAATGTCACTGTATACTCGCTCGTATTAAAACGTCACTGCCTACTCCCTGTCACATACATAATGTAATTGTATATCCCCTCCCCCCCCCCCCCCCCCCCCCCCCCCCCCCCCCCCCCCCCCCCCCCCCCCTCCCCCGTCATTAAAATGTCATTGTATACTTCCCCGTATTAAAACGTCAGTGTCTACTCCCCAGTCATAAAATGTCACAGTGTACTCCCTGTC
>CM054160.1:50191686-50194186 GCA_028751875.1 Rapana venosa
TGAATGAATGATGAAGAAGAAGAAGATGAGACGTAGATAGAGAAGAAGATGATGATTGACGATGATGATGATGATGAAGAAGAGAAGAAGAAGAAGGTGATGATGATCGGTGATGAGATGAGATGATGATGATGAAGAAGAAGAAGAAGAAGAAGAATAAGATGATGAGATGGTGATGAGTAAATGATGTAATTCAAGAAGGTGATGATGATGGTGATGAGACGATAAAGAAAAAGTGAAGAAGAAGAAGAAAGATGATGATGATGAATGATGATGATGACGAACGACTACGTTATTAGACGCGAACGATGCTGATAACGATGACTGATGATATAACGACAACACAAACGACGCTAACGATGTAGTGATGATCGTCATAATAAGGAAAAAACAAGTACAAGAACATTGACAAGAAGCAAACATAAACATCCCTCACATTTCCCCTATCCCCCTCCCCCCCCCCCCCCCCCCCCCCCCCTCCCCCTCTCTCCTACTTCCTCCTCCACAACCCCCACCCCTCACACCACCCCTACCTCCCCCTCCTCTCCTACTTCCTCCTCCTCCTTCTCCTCCTCCTCCTCTAAATCACAAAGTGTGGGCAGGTACTCCCCACCATACCCCACCCCACCCCACCCACCCCGTATACTCTACCTCCCCCTTTCCCTACCGTTGAGAACAAACAAATCAGTTCCCAGCAGGGAACCTTGGCGGAAGCTTATCACTGCAGCCATTACCCAGGACAGGTCAGGGAGGGGAATAAAAGGGAGACAACTGTTTTGACAGTGCAGTACCGCCCCCTGTCCTCCATTTTGGATGGTCATATTTTTTTTTTTTTTTTTTTGGGGGGGCGGTAAACAGGCCGCACACCGGTATTAATTTGGGGGGTCACGTAGTATCTTCTATAGAGTGCGAGTGGGGAAAATATGTTGGTGATTTTCACAGATTTTTTTTGAAAGCATGAAAAAAATGGACTCTGTGCTCTTGTTTTTTTGGGGGGATTGAGGACATAGAGCAAATACCAGGTAAGTCAAGAGAAAGTTGGAAATGACCATCGAATGAGGTTTGCTTGTATTCCTACAGCGTTGACCCCTGCGTATGCATATTTCGGTAAGGAAGCTAGCAGACAACAAAAGGACTGAGGGGGGTACAGTGTTTGATGAAAAATTTAAACATTTCAAACCTACCAAAATTTGTTCAAAATCACGTCAGTTTTGAGTCAGAGGCTAGTCTTTCACAAAAAGTGGTTTTTATTTCTGTGGATGCCTTAGTACGTGCGGTATGAATATAAGAGTCACATAGAAAAACAGAAGGAAAAGGGTGATTTTTTAATACCGGTGTGCAGCCAAATGGGTAGGGGGTAGGGTAGGTGAGAGAGGTTGGTCAATTAGGGTAGGGTTAGTGGAAAGGGTTGTGGAGTTCGAGTTGTGTTGTGGATGTATTAGTGAACAGGGTGGAGAAACATAAGGCGGATTGAAGTGGGGGGTTTTCTGTGATTTTGTTAATTGGGTATCTAGTTGATCTTTGGTTCTTTGTTCGTTGTTGAGGTGGTGCGATTGTTGTTTTGTTTTGGTTTGTTGTTGTTTGGTCTTTCTCTTTCCCTCCTTCTCATCCCCCCTCCTTATCTCTCTCTCTCTCTCTGGCTCTCTATCTCTGTCTCTGTCTCTGTCTGTCTGTCTGTCGCTCTCTCTCTCTCTATCTCTCTCCCTATCTCTCTCCCTCTCTAAGTTTGATATGCAGTGCAGGTATGCATGAGCGTGAGGATCATCCATATTGACAAGTGTGAGTGTGTGTGTGTGAGAGAGAGAGAAGAGAGAGGAGAGATGAGAGAGAGAGAGAGAGAGAGAGAGAGAGAGAGAGAGAGAGACAGACAGACGGACAGACAGAGAGACAGACGGAAAGACAGACAGACAGACAGACAGACAGACAGACAAACAGAGAGACATAATTTCAGACAAGTCTTAGAGAGATATACACAATCAATCTTTTAAATAATGATTTATGGGATTTGGTTCTGAAACGTCTTTCAAGAACACTATCATCTGTTAGATACTGCATGTCCGCACATGCCTGATGCTTTGACGCATAAGCCTTGTTTCCACCTATCAGAATGTAAAATACCTTCTATCTACAATATTGAATTTAATCACTTAACTTTTACTAGCAAATATTATAGACTCCCCCCCCCCTCCCCGATTCCTATAAGCACATCATTCATACCAGGAAAAACGTGTCCGAAACTGTCATATTGATTTAAGCATGGATATATCTTTCTCTTTTTTCTTTCTTCTCAGGCTTTATAAATCATCAATTTATTCATTCTCGCCTAAACGTTTTGTCTTTACCTGTTTCGATTTATTGAATCTTAAAGAGAATATTGTTAATGCATGAATTTTGTGTTTTTTTCTAATCTGACAGAAATGTTGCAAACATGCTTGTGAGGTGTTTTTTTTCTATGTTCCTTTTAGTGGATCGGTGGTCTAGAGGTAACGCGCCTGTCTAG
>CM054160.1:50201686-50204186 GCA_028751875.1 Rapana venosa
ACCTGGTGAAAGAACGAAAGAAAAAAACAACCCAAAATGTTCATTCCTTGGCTAGAGCTCCGAGGTTCACCAATGGTGAATTTTTTGCGTATGCCGCTGGGATTTTTTCCCCACCATGAAGGTAGCCGCATTCCGACTTCCTGAGCATGTTCGTGTTTCTGTAACCCACCAAACACTAAGCATGAATGACGGGATCTTTAACGAGCAATATTTGATTTTCTGCAAGTGTATACACATGCAGGGAATTAAGACATTAGCAAGTCTTCATTTGAATTTGACGTGAGAGATCGTTAAAAAAAAATATCCCACCCTTATTTCGCCAGACGCAGTAGGGATTCGAACCCACGACTTCAAAGACACATGGGATTAAAGTCAAACGGTCTTAACCACTCGGTTATAGCGTCCGTTGAAGAAGGTCTACGTTTCTACATGAAGTATTTGTTTTGACTTTTTTAGATTGTATATAATAATAATAATAATAACAAGAAGAAGAAGAAGAAGAAGAATCATAATAGTAATAATAATAATAATGATGATGATGATAATAATAATGATAATGATATAATAATAATAATAATAATAATAATAATAATAATAATAATAATAATAATAATAATAATAATAATAATAACAACAACAACAATATATGGAATTTACAGAGCGCTATATCTTGCAAATACAAATCAGAGCGCTTTCATTCAATCCGCTCATACACAAGCAACCAACAGTGATTAACAAACAAACAACACAACAACACACACACACACACACACACACACACACACACACACACACACACACACACACACACACACACACAGAGTTTGTACATTTCAGCAGGGTGATGGAATTTTGGCTTTTAAAGGCAGGGACAGATACTAATTATGAGATGAAACAGGAGGGGAAAATCTTAGGTTTGAAATAGGTATATCTTGAGGCTGGATTTAAAGCTGTCGTAAGTAAGCTTTTCACGAAGGGAGAGAGGGAGGTCATTCCAGATTGATGGACCAGAAAAAGAGAAAGAGCGACGGCCAACACTGGATTGGTTGAATCTAGGTATTCGTAAGCCCAAGATATCTGCAGCAGAGCGGAGGGAACGAGGAGTGTACAGCTGAAGACATTCACAGAGATATGGGGGTGCTGTTTTGTGGAGACATGTGTAACAGAGGGTACTGATCTATATCATCAGTACTGATCTAGATATTATAGTCCCAGCGGGATTTCTCCGATTTCGGGACTGTGGTCGCAAGTCATGCTACTTGAGCGCCGACAGCCACCTTAAAAATAATACAATTCTTGAAGCGACTGGGCCCTGCTAGCGCAATCACTTACATGAAACTTTCAGATCAGGAAGGTTCTTTTTAGTTCTCCATTTTTTTTAAAATGATGCAAAAATGTGAAATAAACCAAATTAATAATACATGCTACATTCTAAAGGATTCTAACGTTCTAAATAAACCGAATGTATACTACATTGTGAATTCTTCCAACATTCTAAATAAACCAAATGTTTACTGCGTTCCAAATGATTCAAACACTCTAAATTAACACTGCATTCTAAATGATTTTAACGTTCTAAACAAACTGAATATATACTGCATTCTAAAATGATTCAAACATTCGTAATAAACCAAATTAATGAAGGCTCTAGATGATTCAAATTCTCTCTCTCTCTCTCTCTCTCTCTCTCTCTCTCTCTCTCTCTCTCTCTCTCTCTCTCTCTCTCTCTCTCTCTCTCTCTCTCTCTCTCTCTCTCTTCTCTCTCCCTCTCTCTCTCTCTCTGTCTCTCCCTCTCTCTCTCTCTCTCTCTCTCTCTCTCTCTCTCTCTCTCTCTCTCTCTCTCTCTCTCTCCTCTTCAAATAATTTTCAAATCATTTGTTTGCATGACATAGAGCAAATGTACATATGTGTTATAAACAAGTATGTAACACAGTTTACACTCTATCCAGATTAAGGATATGACATTTCAATCAAGTTCTTGTCTGTGTTGTGTTTGTCTATTTTAGGACAAAAAACCACTTTAGGACACAATCCATGGCTTTCAAACACCACCCACCCAACCACCCAAACCTCCACCCTTTCTCCCACACCTCCCCTTCTTTATCATCGCACACTGACAGGTAAAGAGAATCTCCCACAAGCCGGCCGGGCCTCTATCATATTAACAGCATCTCTGCTTTCCTCAAATGGCTGGTGTGAACTTCATTCTCGTCCAAAATCACACCCCGTGTCTTCTCTTGTTGTTGTTGTTGTTGATGTTGTTGTTGTTGTTGTTTTTCTTCTTCTTCTTCTTCTTCTTCTTCTTCTTCTTCTCATTCTTCTCTCTTCGCATTCTTCTCCTTCTTCTTCTTCTTCTTCGCAATTCTTCGCAATTCTTCTTCTTCGCAATTCTTCATCGCAATGCTTCGCAATTCCTCTTCGCAATTATTCATTCCATTCTTCTTCTTGATCTTCGCATTCTTCTTCTTCTTTGCTTTCTTCTTCTTCACAATTATTCTTC
>CM054160.1:50206686-50211686 GCA_028751875.1 Rapana venosa
CTTGGCAATTCTTCTTCTTCTTCTTGGCAATTCTTCTTCTTCGTCTTCTTCTTCGCAATTCTTCCTTTTCTTCTTTGCAATTCTTCTTCTTCGCAATTCTTCTTCTTCTTCTTCGCAATTCTTCTTCTTAGCAATTCTTCTTCTCCTTCTCCTTCTTCTTCTTCTTCTTCGCAATTCTTCTTCTTCTTCGCAATTTTTCTTCTTCTTCTTCTTCTTCTTCTTCTTCTTCTTCTTCTTCTTCTTCTTCTTCTTCTTCTTCTTCTTCTTCGCAATCCCTCGCAGTTCTTCTTCTTCGCAATTCTTCTTCTTCTTTGCAATTCTTCTTCTTCGCAATTCTTCTTCTTCTTCGCATTCTTCTTCTTCTTCGCATTCTTCTTCTTCTTCGCATTCTTCTTCTTCTTCGCATTCTTCTTCTTCTTCGCAATTCTTCTTCTTCTTCGCAATTCTTCTTCGCAATCCCTCGCAGTTCTTCTTCGCAATTCTTCTTCTTCGCAATTCTTCTTCTTCTTCGCAATTCTTCTTCTTCTTCGCAATTCTTCTTCTTCTTCGCAATTCTTCTTCTTTTTTCCATTCTTCTTCTTCTTCTTCTTCTTCTTCGCAATTCTTCTTCTTCTTCTTCTTCGCAATTCTTCGCAATTCTTCTTCTTCTTCTTCTTCTTCTTCTTCTTCTTCTTCTTCTTCTTCTTCTTCGCAATTCTTCTTCTTCTTCTTCGCAATTCTTCGCAATTCTTCGCAATTCTTCTTCTTCGCAATTCTTCGCAATTCTTCTTCTTCTTCTTGGCAATTCTTCTTCGTTGTCTTCTTCTTCTCCTTCTTCTTCTTCTTCTCCTTCTTCTTCTTCTTCGTTGTCTTCTTCTTCTTCTTCTCTTCTTCTCCTTCTTCTTCTTCTTCGTTGTCTTCTTCTTCTTCTTCTTCTTCTTCTTCGCAATTCTTCTTCTTCTTCTTCGCAAATCTTCGCAATTCTTCTTAGCAATTCTTCTTCTTCGCAATTCTTAGCAATTCTTCTTCTTTGCAATTCTTCTTCTTCGCAATTCTTCGCAATTCTTCCTCGCAATTCTTCTTCGTAATTCTTTGCATTCTTCTTCTTCTTCTTTGCATTCTTCTTCTTCTTCTTTGCATTCTTCTTCGTATTCTTCTTCGCATTCTTCTTCGCATTCTTCATTGCATTTTTCTTCGCTTTCTTCTTTGCATTCTTCTTTGCACTCTTCTTCTTTGCATTCTTCTCCTCCTCCTCCTCCTCCTCCTCCTCCTTCTCCTTTTTCTTCTTGTCCTCCTTCTTTTTCTTCTTTGCATTTTTCTTCTTCTTTGCATTCTTCTTCGCATTCTTCTTCTTCGCATTCTTCGTCTTCTTCTTCACATTCTCCACCTTTGCATTCTTCTTTGCATCCTTCTTCGCATTCTTTTTCTTTGCATTCTTTTCTAGTTCGTTTTACGCCGTCAGATGTGTCTTGGAAAAAAATAATGGTATGTCCTTTCCAGCTCCTCTCGTGGGCCGTACAGCTTGGTTTGCAGGGTTATGTTATCTCCGTCGGCCACACAATCTTCTTCAGGTGTGTCTTCAATTTTCAATTGTATGTGTGCTCGCCAGTCTGGTTTTCTTTACTACATGGGAGAAGGAACGAGTTTCAGCTCTGTGGACATGTGGTGATTTAGCCTGTTGTGCCCAGTGCAGTCTTAGACTAATGTCTTCTTTTTTGAGATGGTGGTAGTCGTCCTTCACTACTCTGAGTCGGGCCATTGATTTGATGATTGTGTTCTGTTCTTTTCGTGGAAGGTGAGGCTGTTTTCGCACTGTTCTTTCTGTGCTCCCTGTTTCGCAAGTTGATCATCAGCCTGTTCATTGCCAAGTATACCACAGTGGGCAGGGATCCATTGCAGCGTTGCATGTTTTTGTGTAAAGAGGTGTCATTGTTGCGAGAGCAGGGGAGGAATTAGGTGGGGGCTGGGGGTTGTTGGTGTGGGTGGAAGTGTAAGGGAAAGGGCTGTGTTCTTTTGATTTCTTCCCAAGGGAGAAGGTTTGAACTTTCGAAGAAGCAGATGACAAACTGTGCACTGGGTTGGAAGTCATGTACATTCATGTGCCGGTGGGAACAGATGACACAATTTACAAAAATGCATACACACGGGGACTCGACTTTAAAAAAGCACATAAGTGCTTATTCCATTATCCATGTGAAAGAATAAATTTTAAAAAATAAAATAAAAATATGGCTCAGTTGGTTGTGAATGCTTCGTTTTGTTTGTTTTGTTTTCTGTTGTTTTCTTTTTCTTTGTCTCTGGCATCTCTGCCTGTCTGTCTGTCTGCCTCACTCTCTCTCTCTCTCTCTCTCTCTCTCTCTCTCTCTCTCTCTCTCTCTCTCTCTCTCTCTCTCTCTCTCTCTCTCTCTCTCTCTCTCTCTCGCTCTCTCTCTCTCACGTGCACACATCCAAACACACACACAACAAACACACCACACACACACACACATATACATACAACAACATGCACACACACGTACAACCACACACACACACACCACGAATCAGTCTATTTGCCTTGTGTGGGGTGTGTGTGTGTGTGTGTGTGTGTGTGTGTGTGTTGTTGTGTGTGTGTGTGTGTGTGTGTGTGTGTGTGCATTTCCGTGTCTCTCAAGCTTTCTCTGTCTGTCTCCCTCTGTCTCTGACTGTCTCCCTCTGTCTCTGTCTGTCTGTCTGTCTCTGTCTGTCTGTCTCTCATTTGTAAGTTTGTTGTTTAGCATTTTCCTCTCTGTCTTTGTCTGTTTATAAATCACAAGCTTTGAATTGGCTATTTGAGGGCAGTGCTGTTTGTGTGTTTGTGAAGCAATTAGCCTGTCAAGAAATCAATTACATTGCGAGCCCCCTCTGGCGAGGTTGCCCAAATGGGTGACTGAATGATTATGTGCTAATATTTTTTATTTGTTTGGTTATTTCATTCTTTAATTTGTTAATCAGAAAATTATTCATTATTATTATCAACTATCAAGGCTCTTGCAAACATTTCGCATTTAATAAAACAAATTAAACTGTAGTCAATTGGAAACATCAAATGCACATATATCACGTACATTGTGACAGATTTAAGGAGTATGCACGCGCGGATGAGCGCGCATGCGCGCGCACACACACACACACGTACGCACGCACACACACATACGCACGCACGTATGCACGCACGCACGGACATGCACACACATACACCAGTCTTGCAAACACTTTTGCCTGAGGGGGGATACTTTTAACGGGGGAGGGGCAGTATCAACTCAAACACCGCTTGGGAGACATTGAAATGAATGTGTCTTCTTTTCTTGTGGGAGGGTTTCAGTTTTAAAAGGGTCTCTCGCCGGAACTTTTGTCAAGAATTCCATTTCCACGGCCCAGTGATAAGAATGTGAAGGTCATTCGTGGAATGCTGGGAGAAAAATGGCTTCCGCTCAATACTGTCTTTAAAACACATATTTTGTTTTTTTTTATGGAGAGGATGCACCGTGATTTTCTTCTATGACTTGTGTTGGCGTATAGTTTTCTGAAACATACAGACAGATAGAAAGCCTTTTTCCTTTCCCTTCAAACAGTTATAGGAAAACAAGTTACTTGATAGTCTGGGAAGAGAATCATGCAGTACAACCATTTCATTATTTTAAAACTGCATTAACGTTTTGCTTGAAATGGAATTTCCCCTAACTCAGTGGATCAGAGCATTCGCTTTTCCCCAGCCATGTTAAGTCAGCATCGAGCGTGGTTACCGTTGGATGGGTGACCGTTTGTGCGCGCTTGGCTTGAGTACAGTTCCCCAGTTCACCCAGCTGTAAATGGGTACCTGCCCTCTTTAGGGTCAGGGAAGGTAAAGCAGCGAGGGAGAGGAGATGGGCGCCGCCCTCAGTATGCTGGCCCTAGAGAAGTTGAGGTCTCTGACGCCTCGCTCCCCTACGACTTTATAAGTTATTGGACACCTTTACCTTTCTACCCAGAAGATACTGACAACACGCAAAATAGTCAACACATTCTAAAACATATATTGTTGGTGTGTCAGTCTGTCACGTATGTATGATTTTTTTTTAGATCACTGATGCCTAGTCCAATTGGTTAGGTTTTGGGATTGCTTTGGACTTTAAAGCCACTCTAATCCAGAAACTATGCTTTGCTTGTTTGTAAGAATGTTGTGGGTTTTTTGTTGTTGTTGTTGTTGTTGTTTTGTTTTGTTTTTGCAATAGGTCTTCTGTACACGGCATTTTTTTTCCTATTGTTTATTTTGTTTGGGATTTTTTTTTGGGGGGAAGGGGCTAGAAGATGTTGTTTGTAGTTGGTTTTTGGTTGCTGTTGTTGGGTGTTCTCGTTCTTGTTTGGGTTTTTTGGTTGGTTTCTTTTTTTCTTTTTTGCTTTTTGGTTTCGTTTTTTGTTGTTGTTCTTGCTGTTGTTGTTGTTGTTGTTTGTTGTTATTGTTGTTGCTGCTGTTGTTGTTGTTGTTGTTGTTGCTGTTGTTGTTGTTGTGTTGTTGCTGTTGTTGTTGCTGCTGCTGCTGTTGTTGCTGTTGTTTTGTGTTGTTGTTGTTTTGTTGTTGTTACTGTTGTTGTTGTTGTTGCTGTTTTTGTTGTTGCTGCTGCTGCTGCTGTTGTTGCTGTTGCTGTTGCTGTTTTGTTGTTGTTACTGTTGTTGTTGCTGTTGTTGTTGTTTGTTGTTGTTGTTTTGTTGTTGTTACTGTTGTTGTTGTTGCTGTTGTTGTGTTATTGTTGTTGTTTACATAAATGGATGGGTATCAAAATTAATTGTGTGTGAAATGTTTTATTTGCATTTACACACATAATCTAAATTATAGCGACATAAAAAAGAAGAAGAAAACAAGAAATAGTGTTTACTCTCAAGATGAAATGGATGTTTTCATCAGAACAAAATGTATTTTAGATAATAAGAAAAAACTATACAACAAAGAACCCATAAACTTTCAAAAGTTTAAAACTTTCAAAACTTGTAAACTTTCCAAACTTTCAAACTTTCAAAACTTG
>CM054160.1:50219186-50226686 GCA_028751875.1 Rapana venosa
GACTGACAGAGAGAGAGAATAGACAGACAGACTGACAGATAGAGATAGACAGACTGACAAAAGAGAGAAAAGAGAACGACTTGCAGAGAAAGAGAGAGAGAGAGAGAGAGAAGAGAGAAGAGGGGGGGGGGGGGATGGGAGTCAGGCACGACAGACAGGAAAGCGAAGAGAGGCAGAGAGACAGACAGAGAGGCAGAAGAAAGACAGACGGACAGACGGCAACAACAGAATCAGAAACATACAGTACAGACAGAAGAAGACAGAGAGAGAGAGAGGAAAATGAAGGCAAACGAAACAAACGAAGGGGTCAACAAACAACAACAACAACAACAAACAACCCCCCACCAGAAAAAAAAAAAACAAAAAAAAAGGAAATCAGACGAAACAAGCAACACAGGAGAAAGAGAAACGAATGCGTAAAAATAGGATACACAAGGTAAAGGTAAAGGTAAAGGTGCCTTAAACCTATAAGGTCGTAGGGAGCGAGGCGTCAGGAGACCTCACTTCTCTAGGGCCAGCATATTGAGGCGGCGCCCATCTCATCACCACGCTGCGTTACCTTCCGACCCTAAAGAGGAAGGTACCATACGCTGGGTAAACTGGGGGAACTGTACTGAAGCAAAAGGCGAGTAAACAGGTCACCCACCAACTAGGAAACCACGCTCGACCTGCTTAACTTGGCTGGGAAAGCCGCGCTCCGACCACTGAGCTATACCCGTCCCCATAACCAAAGAAGCAACAGGAAAGATTCCTCACACCGAAAAAAGATATGTTGAAAACAACAACAAAAAGGAATAGGAAAGAAGCATTTGCTCTACACACACACACACACTACACAACAACACACACACAACACACACACGACGCTGCCACGCACGCACGCCGCACACACCACCACAACCCACGCACGCACGCCACGCACGCACACGCGCACGCACACACACACACACACTCATTCTTATTCTCGCTGAACATCTTGCCCCCACATTAAATCCTGTTCCGCTTTTCGGAAGAGTAAGCCATTGTGTGCCGGTGGGAAAAGAGGACAAAATTTACAAAACTGCATACATACGGGGACTGGATGTAGAAAAAGCACATAAGTACTTATTCCATTATCCTTGATATAAAAGAATAATATGCATATATATATAGGATATATATATATATATATCTATATACATCTAATAATCTATCTATCTATCTATCTATCTCTCTCTCTCTCTCTCTTCTCTCTCTCTCTCTCTCTTATATATATATATATATATATATATATATATATTATATATATATATATATATATATATATATATATATATATATATATATATATAATGTGTGCATATTTTGCATTCTCTTTATTCTTCTTCGTCTTCTAATTTTTCACACACACACATTTTCTTTGTATGCCCCCATCCCCAGTGCCCCCCCCCCCCCCCTCCCTCAATCTCCCCCCCCCCCCCCCCACACACACACACACACAACTAATGTTGTTCCAAGTAGCAACTACCAACAAGCAAAAAGAGTTTGACAAGGGCAACCACCCATGTAGCAGTCCTCTGGCTATCAAGGGAGGTTATATCCGGCACCTCTCTCTCTCTCTCTCCTCTCTCCTCTCTCTCTCTCTCTCTCTCCTCTTCTCTTCTCTTCTCTTCTCTGTCACCGTATCTGTCTGTCTGTATCTCTGTCTGTGTGCCGTCTGTCTGTCTGTCTGTCGGTCGGTCGGTCGGTCTGTCTATCTGTCTGTCTGTCTATCGGTCGGTAGGTTGGTCTCTCTATCTATCTGTCGTCTGTCTGTCTGTATGTCGGTCGGTCGGTCGGTCTGTCTGTCTATCTGTCTGTCTGTCTGTCTATCGGTCGGTAGGTCGGTCTCACTATCTGTCGTCTGTCTGTCTGTCTGCTGTCTGTCTGTCGGTCGGTCGGTCTGTCTCTCTGTCTGTCTGCCGTCTGTCTGTCTGTCTGTCTGTTTGTCGGTCGGTCGGTCGGTCGGTCTCTCTGTCTGTCTCTTTGTCGGTCGGTCCGTCTCTCTATCTATCTGTCGTCTGTCTGTCTGTCTCTGTCGGTCGGTCGGTCTCTACCACTTTAAGTCACGGCAGATTTCTCTGCGTGAAATTTGGGCTCCTCTCCCTGGGGAGAGCGCGTCGCCACAAGAGCAGCGCCACCCATTTTTGTTAGTTTTCTTTTTCTGTCTGCAAATGGAGCGGGTTTTTTCTACAGAGTTATTGCCAAGGACAAGTCTTTTGTTGCCATGGATTCTTTTACATGCGCTAACTAATTGTGTATCTCACGTGACATCGGTTTATCGTCTCATCCGGAAAGACTAGCACCCAGACCACCACGCATGATTTAATGGATGGGGGAAAAGTTTCGGGCCCAAACAGGGATCGAACCATCGCACACTTCCGACCCGGACTTTTCGCTTTCTAGGAATGTGCATTACCTTTAGATCACCAATCCTTCTCATCCCAGACCTGTGCATTAAACTCAACATTTCACAACCCTTGCAAGGCCTCCTCCTATAACACTAAGGCTACACACCGCAAATAAAAAATCGCTCTTTTCTTTCTGTTTTTGTATGTGACTCTTATATTCATACTGCATGTACTAAGACACTTTTTTGTGAAACATTAGCCTCTGACTCAAAACTCGTGTGATTTTGAACAAATTTGGTAGGTTTGTAATTTTTTAAAATTATTTTCCAGCAAACACTGTACCCCCTCAGTCCTTTGTCGTTTACTAGCTTCCTTACAGCAATATGCATGTGAGGGGTCACCACTGTAGGAATACAGGCAATTCTTATTTTGATGATTATTCCCAACTTTCTCGTGACTACCTGGTATTGCTCTATGTCCTCAATCCCCCAAAAAACAAGTGCACAGTGCAATTTTTCATATTTTTTTTAAAATCTGTAAAAATCACCAAACATTTTTTCGACTCGCACTCTATAGAAGATACTACATGATCCACAAATGAATACCGCTGTGTACCCTAATTGAACAAAATGTCTTTTACTTCCGCTCCCCCCAAAAAAACCAACAACACAACAACAACAACAAAACATTAAAAATAAAAATGAATACAACAAAAAGACAACAAAAAATCAAAACCATAAAAAAAACCACACACATGGTTAACACAGGCAGGAAGGAAGAAGGAGGACAAGGGGGCAGTACTGCACCATCAAAACAGTTGTCTCCCTTTATCTCCCACTTCCTCCACACCCCACCCCCCCCCCCACTCCCCCACATACACACACACACCTGTTACCTGGGTAATAATGGCTGCCCTGATAAGCTTTCACCAAGGCTTCCTGCTGAGTCCTGATTTGTTTGCTCGGCAGATAGATTGGGGACGGGTGTGTTGGCGTACAAGCTGGTAGTGATGTATTTTAGAAAGAGGAAGAAGAAGAGGAAGAAGATTCCGGGTGTTCTTTTTCTTTTCTTTCTTGTTGTTTGTGTTTGGGGTGGTGGTGGTGGTGGGGGGGGGGGGGGGGGTGGGTGTTGTTGGTGGTGTGTTGGGGGTTGGGGGGGTGTTGTTGGTGGTGGTGGTGGGTGTTGGGGTGTGTGGTGGTGGTGGTGGTGGTGGTGGTGTTGGTGGTGTGGGTGGTGGTGATGGTGTGTTGGTTGTGGTAGGTGTTCGTGTTGGTGGTGGTGGTGGTGGTGGTGGTGAGGGTGGTGGTGGTGTTGGTGGTGTTGGTGTTGGTGGTGGTGGTGGTGAGGGTGGTGGTGGTGTTGTTGGTGGTGTTGGTGTTGGTGGTTGGTGGTGGTTGGTGGTGGTGGTGGGTGGTGTGTGGTTTGGTGGTGGTGTGGTGGTGTTGGTGTGGTGGTGTGTGGTGTTGGTGGTGGGTTGGTGGTGGTGGTGTTGGTGGTGGTGTTGGTGTGGTGGTGTAGTTTGGTGGGTGGGTGGTGGTGGTGGTGGTGGTGTTGGTGGGGGTGTGTTGGTGGTGTGGTGTTGGTGGTGTGCGTGTTGTGGTGGTGGTGGTGGTGTTGGGTGGTGTGGGTGGTGGTGGTGGTGGTGTTGGTGGTGGTGGTGTGTGTTGGTGTGGCGTTTTTGGTGTGTTGGTGGGTGGTGTTGGTGGTGGTGGTGTGGGGGTGGTGGTGGTGGTGGGGGTGGTGGTAGGTGGCGTTGGTGGTGTGGTGTTGGTGTGGTGGGGGTGTGTTGGTGGTGGTGTTTGGTGTGGTGGTGGTGGTGGGGTGGTGGTGTGGGTTGGTGGTGGTGGGGTGTGTGGGCGGTGTGTTGGGTGTTGTTGGTGGTGGTTGGTGTGGTGGTGTTGGTGGTGGTGTGGTGTGGTGTTGTTGGTGTGGTGTTGTTGGTGGGTGTTGTGGTGGTGGTTGTGGTGTTGGGGTGTAGGTCGTGGTAGGAGTGAGGAGTTAGGAATATCTGTTTTATATTTTTCTTCTTTTTGTTTAGATTCCTCTTTTGCTCCTCCCTCCCCCCCCTCCCCAATCCACCCCACCCCACCCCCACCCCTGCCTGCCCCATTGTTATCCATTCAATGACCTCTGTGGACCCAAGGTGTAAATTTATCACAATCACAGACTGACCAGGAGCACCAGCCAGCCTGGCGGCCTCTGATTATCTGACCAATGGCTGAAGTCTCAACAGCTTAAACTTCTCTCTGTTTTTTGTCTCTGTTTCTATTTGCCTGTCTGACTGTTTGTGTGTTTGTCTGTTTCTGTTTCTTTCTGTATGTCTCTCCCTCTCTGTGTATGTATGTATGTGTGTGGTGGGTTGTGTGTGTGGGGTGTGTGTGTGTGTGTGTGTGTGTGTGTGTTGTGTGTATGTGTGCATGTATGTATGTATGTATGTATGTATGTATATATGTATGTATGTATGTATATATGTATGTATGTTTTGTTATAAGTATTATGTATGAATGTATATATGTAGGGGTCTTTCTATCTGTCTGACTGTCTGTCTATCTGTCTGTCTGTCTGTTTTGTATCTGTCTGCTGTATCATATGTATACATCTGTCTGTCTGTCTGTCTCTATCTATTTTATCTTTTTATATTATCTTCTTGTCTTTCTTTCTGTCTATCTATCTATCTTATTACTTTTTTTTTATTTTTTATTTATCTGTCGTCTTCTATCTGTCTACCTATCTGTCTAGCTATTTTTTTCTCTTCATTTTCTTTCTATTTTTTTTTTTCTTCCCTTTTAATTGCCATTAGCCCAAGGCCGAAGTACAATGAATCTGTCAGAAGTCAGAGCCCTCTCTGTCTGTCTGTCTGTCTGCTGTCTCGCTCTCTCTCCCCTTTTTCTCAATCTCATCTCTCATCGTTTCTTTCTCTCTCTCCCTTTCTCTCTTTCTCTCTTTCTCTCTTCTTCTGTCTTTTTGTCTCTTTCTCTCTAGCTTTCTCTCTCTCTCTCTCTACTCTTCTCAACTCTCTCTCTCCTATCTTCTTCGTCCCCTCATCTTCTCTCCTCTCTCTCTCTTTTCTCCTCTCTCGCTCTCTCTCTCTCCTCTCTCTCGTCTCTCTCTCTCCCCTCTTTTTCTCTCCTCTCTCTCTCTCTTTTTCATCTTCTCTCTCTCTCTTTTCTCTCATGTCTCTCTCTTTTCTCTCCCATCTTCTCTCTCTCTCCTCTCCTCCTTCCTTTCTCTCTTATTCTACCTCTTTTTTGGAAGGCAGGAGATACATTCCTTTGTTTTCTAACTTTGCTGCGTTTATTGCTCATTCTAAGTTCTATATTCTTTCTTTCTTTCTCTCTTTCTCTTTCTTTCTTTCTTTTTTTTCTTTCTTTCTTCTTTCTTTCTCTCTCTTCTTTTTTCTTTCTTTCTTTCTTTCTTTCTTTCTTTCTCTTCTCTTCTCTCCTCTCTCTCTCTCTCTCTCTCTCTCTCTCTCTCTCTCTCTCTCTCTCTCTCTCTCTCTCTCTCTCTCTCTTCTTCCTTTTTTTTTCTCTCTTCTTCCTTCCATTCATTCATTCATTCATTCATTCATTCAGTCAGTCTCAGTCAGTTAGTCAGTCAGTCAGTCTGTCGGTCATTCATTCATTCATTCATTCATTCTTTCTTTCTTTCTTTCTTCTTTCTTTTTCATTCATTCATTGATTCATTCATTCATTTATTCATTCTTTCTTTCTTTGTCTTTCGTCCTTTCTTTCTCCTTTCTTTCTTTCTTTTCTTTTCTCTTTTCCTTCCTTCTTTCGTTCTCTTTCTTTGTGAACAGTAACACATCTACACCCACACATAATATAACAAGAATCTTGTATATTATTTTTTTGTTTGTTATATTTGCTCCTAAAGCTTGGCCCTAGCGCAATGTCAGGAGAGAGAACGAGGCTTGTTAGACAATCTTGTGCAATGTCTGTTGTCTTTCGTCTTTTGTGTATCGCTGCAAGCGTTTAGTGTCTATATTCTGTTTTATTTTGTTTTATTGTTTATTGTGTATGCTTTATGTTTTCTTTTATTTCACTTGATTCTGCTTTAGTTTGTCATAGATCTCTCTCTCTCTCTCTCTCCCTCTCTCTCTCTCTCTCTCTCTCTCTCTCTCTATATATATATATATATATAATATATATATATATATATATATATATATATATATATATATATATATATATATATATATATATATATATATATATATATATATGTGTGTGTGTGTGTGTGTGTATCTGTATGTATGTATGTATGTATTATGTCTGCATTGTTATATTCTTTAGTTTCTTTATTATTTTTGTTATATTTGTCCTTTGTCTGACACTGCAAGCGTTTCGTGTCTGAATTTGGTTTGATTTGATATTGATGTTTGCTTTTATTATTTATGTTGTCTTTTTGCTGTATCTTGCGATATCGGGTGTGTGTGTTGTTGTTGTGTTGTTGTTTTTTGGGGGACGGGGGTTTGATTTCATTTTCCTTTAATTTCATTTTCCTTTAATTTCATTTTTTGTTTTCAAGTTTATTTGGTTTGATTTGATTGTTCATTTTAATTCTATTTTATTTTATCTTTTATTTCGCTTGATTCTGTTTTAGTTTTGTTGAGTTGTTATCTGATCACTTCTGCATTTTCTTTTTCCATTCATTTTTTTCATTTCAATTGCTTGATATATTTTATTTGACTTTGTGTAATCTTACTCTATCTTGCTACATTTCATTTTGGTTTATTTGGCTTTGTTTTAGAATTCAGTTTGATTGGGTTTGTTTTTATTTTATTCTACTTTTGTTTTGGTTTGCGTTTTTTCATGTGTGTTTGTTTCTGAAGTCAACTAGAAAAGTAAGTTTGGTGTCTCTGAAATGTACAAAGCTCATTCTTCAAATCCATCATATCTATATCCTCGTGGGGATGCCGGGAACCTGTCTGTATTAATAGCATACCCACATTTTGGAAATTCTGTGCCAAACATTTCCTCTTTTCTATCACTCTCTTTGTTTCTGCCTTGTTCCTTTGCTTCCTGTCACCTTCTTCTTGTCTACTTTCTGCATTCTTGGTCCATTCTCCTGCCTGTTTTTCCCAGAAAGGCTTAACAGATAACAATTGTCTCTTAGGCCAAAGTCGGATGCG
>CM054160.1:50234186-50239186 GCA_028751875.1 Rapana venosa
GACAGAGAGAGCGTTTGCTAAAGCCTAGTAGTATAGGTCCTATCTTGTATGGCATGTGAACAAGTGTGATGTGAAAAGATGTAAATATGTCATAGAATATTGATGGTGTGATGTAAAAGTGGAATACAATATTGATGGTGTGATGTATAGTGGAATACAATATTGATGGCGTGATGGGATGTAAAGATGCTATACAATATTGATGGTGTGATGTGATGTAAAGATATTATACAATACTGGTGGTGTGATGTAAAGTGAAATACAATATTGATTGTGTGATTTAAAGTGGAATACAATATTGATGGTTTGATGTAAAGTGATGTGTGATGTAAAGTGGAATACAATATTGATGGTGTGATGTAAAGTGGAATACAATATTGATGGTGTGGTGTAAAGTGGAATACAATATTGATGGTGTGATGTAAAGTGGAATACAATATTGATGGTGTGATGTATAGTGGAATACAATATTGATGGTGTGATGTGATGTACAGTGGAATACAATATTGATGGTTTGATGTAAAGTGGAATACAATATTGATGGTGTGATGTGATGTAAAAATGTTATACAATATTGGTGGTGTGATGTAAAGTAGAATGCAATATTGGTGGTGTGATGTAAAGTGGAATACAATATTGATGGTGTGATGTAAAGTGGAATATAATATTGATGGTGTGATGTGATGTAAAGTGGAATACAATATTGATGGTTTGATGTAAAGTGAAGTGTGATGTAAAGTGGAATACAATATTGATGGTGTGATGTACAGTGGAATACAATATTGATGGTGTGATGTACAGTGGAATACAATATTGATGGTGTGATGTAAAGTGAAATATAATATTGATGGTGTGATGTAAAGTGAAATACAATATTGATGGTGTGATGTAAAGTGAAATACAATATTGATGGTGTGATGTGAAGCCAAGATGTCATACAATATTGATGGTGTGTGCAAATGTCATACAATATTGATGGTGTGATGTAAAGTGTAATACAATATTGATGGTGTGATGTAAAGTGGAATACAATATTGATGGTGTGATGTAAAGTGGAATACAATATTGATGGTGTGATGTAAAGTGGAATACAATACAGATGGTGTGATGTAAAGTGGAATACAATATTGATGGTGTGATGTGATGTAAAGTGGAATACAATATTGATGGTGTGCTGATGGTGTTATTTAAAGTGGAATACAATATTGATGGTGTTATGTGAAGGTGAAGGAAGGTGAAGGAGTCCCATAACCTATAAGGTCGTAGGGGAGCGAGGCGTCAGAGACCTCACTTCTCTAGGGCCAGCATATTGAGGGCGGCGCCCATCTCCTCTCCCTCGCTGCTTTACCTTCCCTGACCCTAAAGAGGACAGGTACCCATGTACAGCTGGGTGAACTGGGGGAACTGTACTGAAGCCAAGGCGCGCAAACGGTCACCCATCCAACTGGTAACCACGCTCGACGCTGCTTAACTTGGCTGGGGGAAAGCGAGTGCTCCGACCACTGAGCTATCCCGTCCCCCTGTGTTATGTGGGATGTAAAAATTACTACTACTACTACTACTACTACTACTACTACTACTACTACTACTACTACTACTACTACTACTTCTACTACTACTACTACTACTACTACTACTACTACTACTACTACTACTACTACTACTACTACTAACTACTACTAAATGGAATTAATATAGCGCTATATCTTGCAGAGACATATCAAAGCGCTTGCACTCAACTCATTCTCACACAGTCATACAACCAGTAACAATTAATAGTTCCATCAAGTCCAAATGTGCACGCACGCACGCACGCACGCGCGCGCACGCACACACACACATAGATGCCATACATAAAATAATAATGTATGGCAAGTTGTTGTTGTTGTTGTTGTTGTTGTTGCTGTTGTAGTTGTTGTTGTTGTTGTTGTTGCTGTTGTTGTTGTTGTTGTTGTTGTTGTTGTTTCTGTTGTTTTTGTTGTTGCTGCTGCTGTTGTTGTTGTTGTGCTGCTGCTGTTGTTGTTGTTGCGTTGTTGTTGTTGCTGCTGCCGCGCTCTTCCCGACATAACAACCCCCATCACGTAGTGTCTTGTGTTGTGTTGTATTGTATTGTACTGGAGTGGAGTGGAGGGGATTGGAGTGCGCTGGAGTAGAATTAAGTGAACTGGAGTGGAGTTTGGTGTAGTGCAGTGTAGAGTAGTATAGTGTAGTGTAGTTTGTTATAGTGTAGTTTTGTGTGATGGGTGTAGTGTAGTGTAGTGTAGTACAGTGTAGTGTAGTGTAGCGTAGTGTAGTGTGGTGTGTGTAGTGTAGTGTAGTGTAGTGTAGTGTAGTGTAGTGTAGTGTAGTGTATTGTGTAGTTTGGTGCTGTGTAGTGCAGTGTAGTGCAGTGTAGTGTAGTGGAGTGTAGTGTACTTTGGTGCTGTGTAGTGTAGTGTAGTGTAGTGTCGTGTATTTTGGTGCTGTATAGTGTATTTTGGTGCTGTGTAGTGTAGTGTAGTGTAGTGTAGGTTTATCTAGTGTAGTGCAGTGCAGTGTAGTGTAGTGTAGTGTAGGTGTAGTTTTATCTAGTGTAGTGTAGTGAAGTGCGGTGTAGTGTAGTGTAATGTAATGTTGTGTAGTGTACTGTTATGTAGTGTAGTGTAGTGTAGTTTGGTGTAGTGTAGTGTAGTGTGGTGTAGTGTAGTGTAGTGTTTAGTTTGGTGTAGTGTAGTGTAGTGTAGTGTGTGTGTGTAGTGTAGTGTATTGTATTGTAGTGTAGTGTAGCGTAGTTTGGTGCTGTGTAGTGTAGTGTATTGTAGTGTAGCTTTATCTAGTGTAGTGTAGTGTAGTGTAGTGTAGTGTAGTATAGTGTAGCGTAGTGTACTGTACTGTACTGTACTGTAGCGTAGTGTAGTGAAGTGTATACCCCTTCAAGCCACAGCAGAATTCTCTGTCTGAAATTCTGTCTGCTTTGCCTTGAGAGAGTGCTTCTCCACAAGAACAGCGCCATCCATTTTTGTTTGTTTATATGTTCCTGTCTGCGTGTGTATTTGTTTGCCTATCAGCGTGGCTTTTTCTGACAGAATTTTGCCAGGGACTACTTTTTTGTTGCCATGGGTTCTTTTCTGTGCGCTGTAGACATGTTGCATACAGAACTCCGGTTTATCGTTTCATCCAGCAGATGAGTATCACTCATAATATCACTTAAGGTCTTGTAGAAGGGGAAACAATTTGGGGCTCAACAAACAAAACAAATTCACTAGCAAAAGAATAAACCATAATACTTCAATTTCTTCATCTTCTTCTTCTTCTTCTTCTTCTCTTCTTCTTCTTCTTCTTCTTCTTCTTCTTCTTCTTCTTCTTCTTCATCGAACGCTCAAACAGCAACTTTGGCTGTTGTACATGTCAAGTACATAAAATAACAAACAAACAAAAGAAACCAAATTACAGGAATCTACAATAGAACAAAAACAAATTCTGGGAATCCTCTTTAAGTACAAAAAAACACCCAAAAAAAAAACCAAACAACAAAACAAAAAACCCAAGGCACTGTCCTTCCTAACACTACCCCCCCCCCTCCACCCTCAACACCCCCACCCCCTTCTCCTCATCTTTCCCGATGGGGGGGACTGATGCCAACTTCTGATAAACGGTTGTCAATCATTCAAACGGGGGAGGATGACAGTTAAGCCTGTTTTACGCCGCGTCGAGTGGCTGGTTCTTTTGTCGCGGTTCCTTTGTCCTCTCATTTGCTGATGGGTTCGCACACGGGTGTGAACACGACCGGGGCTTTAAGATACGGGTGGATCTGTGACAGATTAGGATTTAGGCATCATTGAAGAGGGTTATTGTTTATTCAAAGCTCCGTTCACACACACAGAGACACAGAGACAGAGACAGACAGACACACAGACACACAGGCACACGCACAGACACATGCACGCACACACGCACGCACTCACGCACGAACGCGCGCGCGCGCACACATACAGACACACACACAAATACACACACACACATTCTGAATAAATATATCACACACGAATACACACACACACACCAACCACAACGCACAGGAGCGAGCGAGACTGAATGTGTGCATGCGTGTATGCAAACATGCATGTATACATGCAAGCGCGTACGCACGCATGCACGGAATCACACAGGCCACACGCACTAGCACACACACAAACACACACACACACACACACACACACACACACACACACACACTGCTAAAAAAGAAAAAAAAAAAGAGCTGTCAATGAAAATATTTCGTTGTGGACCTCCGTCTGTCCGTCTGTCTGTCTGTCTATCTATCTGTCTGCCTGTCTGTCTGTCCCTATCTCTGACTCTGTCTCTGCCTGCCTGTCTGTTTGTCTGTCTGCCTACCTGTCTGTCTGTCTATCTGCTTGTCCGTCTTTCTGTCTGTCCCTATCTCTGACTCTGTCTCTGCCTGCCTGTCTGTTTGTCTGTCTGCCTATCTGTCTGTCTGTCTATCAGCTTGTCCGTCTTTCTGTCTGTCCCTATCTCTGACTCTGTCTCTGCCTGCCTGTCTGTTTGTCTGTCTGCCTATCTGTCTGTATGTCTATCTGCTTGTCCGTCTGTCTGTCCCTATCTCTGACTCTGTCTCTGTCTCTCTCTCCCTCTGTCTCTGTCTTTGCCTGCCTCTCTGCCTGCCTGTCTGTCTGTCTGTCTGTCTGTCTATCTCTCTGTCTACCTGTCTATCGGTCTGTATGTCTGTCTCTCTCTGTCTCTTGTCTGTCGATCTGTCACCTTGCCTGCCTGCCTGCCTGCCTGCCTGTCTGTCTGTCTGTCTGTCTCTCTTCTCTCTCTCTCTCTCTCTCTCTCTCTCTTCTCTCTCTCTCTCTTCTTTCTTTCTTTCTCTCTCTCCTCTTTCTTTCTCTCTCTCTCTCTCTCTCTCTCTCTCTCTCTCTCTCTCTCTCTCTCTTCTCTTTCTTCCTCTCCGTCCTCATTCCTCTCTCTCTCTCTCTCTCTCTCCTCTCTCTCTCTCTCTC
>CM054160.1:50249186-50261686 GCA_028751875.1 Rapana venosa
TACTCCACTCTCTCCTCCACTCCCCAACCCCATTTTTCCCCGACTCAGACCATTCTCCCCACACACCCCAACCCCTCTCTCTGGTGTTTATCCCACAGTGGAACCTTCCTGAAACTCTGGAAGCTGGAGAGAGAGAGCAGACCAACCCTGCCCTGAAAACACCAGCATTGATCCACTCCACATCACCATTATTTATTCATTCGTTTGTTTATTTATTTATTTATACCACTTTACGTCACGGCATATTTCTCTGCGTGAAATTCGGGCTGCTCTTTTCCCCCCGGGGAGAGCGCGTCGCCACAAGAGCAGCGCCACCCTTTTTTTTTTCTTTTTCCTGTCTGCAACTGCATTTGTTTCCCTATCAGAGTGAGTTTTGTTCTATATAATTTTGCCAGGGCCAACTCTTGTTGCCGTGGGTTCTTTTACGTGCGCTAAATAAGTATGTGTCACACACAAGACCTGGGTTTATCGTCTCACCCGAAAGACTAGCGGCCAGACCCCCACTCATGGTGTAATGGATGGGGAAAAGTTTCAGGTCCAAACGGGATTCGAACCACCACACGCTTCTGACCCGGACTTTTTGCTTTCTAGACAGGCATCTCAATCAAGACCACATCACGAATGAAGAAGTCAAGAGACCCATCCGCAATGAAATCGGGGCCCTATACTGACCTTCAAACACTCGTCAGACAACGAAAACTGAAGTGGTTTGGTCATGTCACACGCTCCTCTGGTCTTGCTAAAACAATCCTACAAGGCAACAGTGAAGGGAGGAAGAAGAAGACGAGGCAGACCAAGGAAGAGATGGGAGGGCAACATTCGAGAGTGGACAGACATGGAGCTGAGAGATACCCTGAGGGCGGCTGAGAGACACGAGGACTGGAGAAAGGTGGTTGACAAAGCTTCGAAGGCGCCCCAAAGGATTCGGAATCTGAAGGATCGGTGACGGTGACAGGGGCGTTACCTCTAGACCACCGATCCTCTGCAAGTCTTTCCAAAAAACAAACATGGACAAGAATAGATGAGACACTTCAGGTTTTTTGTTTCTTAAAGAAAGGAATATAATAGCAACAGCGTAAGAGCAGAGGAGGCTAGGGGTTAGATTTTTAGGAAGAAGCTTAAGACAAGAGGAGGAGGTGTCCACGTTGAAGTCTAGTTTATGAAGGTTAGTTATAAGATAAGATCAACTTGACAGTGTCTGCGACACAAACCCATCATTTTGTATGCATATATTTCAAAACCCTTCAACTACCTTATAGGGAGTCTTTGTATTATGTTTATTACTGTCACTGATGCTACTGTTGCTAATACTTCTACTGATGCGATCGCTACTGTTTCTGCTGCCGCAGCTGCTGTTTCTGCTGTTGTTACTGCTGCTGCTGCTGTTACCACTGCTGCTCTTGTTGCTGCTGCTGCTGCCGTTTTTGATACTTCTATTGTTGTTGCTACTGCTGTTTCTGCTGCTGTTACTACTGCTGCTGTTACCACTGCTGCTATTGTTGCTGCTGTTGCTGCTGCTATTACTGATGCTTCTGTTGTTGTTGCTGCTGCTGCTGTTGTGGAAGCTGCTGCTGTTACTGCTTTTGTTGCTGCTGCCACTGCTGCTTCTGCTGATGATTACAATGGTGATTAGACTTTTAATGCTACTGTGGATGACGGTGACAGTAACATACAATATTGTAACTAACATCACCCATTAATCTTGCAAAACGAAAGCTTTATAAACTAAAACGTAACGGTAAAGGTATTCCCATAACCTATAATTATGGTCAAAAGGGAGCGATGCGTCAGAGACCTCAGCTTCTCCAGGAGCCAGCATATTGAGAGTGACTCTTGTCTCTCTATGTCTGTCTAGCCTCTGTCTATCTGTGCATACTTGTGTTCGCAAAATATGCACACGCAAACTTATGCACATGCGCGTAATCATTCCTTCTTCACATTCTCTATCGTCACTCACTGCATCTGTTTACCTCTTCCCCCGTCCCACCCCCCACCCCCCAAATTCTTGTTCCTCCACACATCTCCAATAATCTTTGCAGAACCCAAATCGCACTGCACTGCACTGTTGTGTGTAATGTCCCCCCCACCTCCCCGAAGAAACATGACTGATGCCTAACACTGTGTCAATTTGCACTACGAAATGGCACGACATAGCAATGGCACAGCCACAGGGATAGGCAGAGGTGGGAGTGGAAAGGTAGGGATGGAGGGGTGGGGGATGGGGGGTGGAAATGGAGGGTGGAGAGGTGTAGGGGTGATGAGGGTGGTGGAGGGGTGGGGATGGAGTGGGGTGGAAGGATAGGGGGAGGGGTAAGAGCAGGGGTGAGGTGTCACAGTCAAAAGAAGTCATGGACTTGCTGGCCTGTGTCCACGATTGTGTTGTTTGTATTTGTTGTTGGCGTTGTTTGTTTCTGGTGGTGGTGGTGGTGTTGCTGTTGCTGTCGTTTCTGTCGTTGTTGTTGATGGTGTTGTTGCTGTTGTTGGTATTGTTGTTATTGCTGCTGCTGTTGTTGTCGTTGTTGTTGACTTCAGTGTTTGTTTAGTTGTGACACTTGAACAGCTTTAGAAAGCTGAACGGCTGATTTGAATCTTTTGTCCTTTTGGTTTCTTTTTAAACTGGTCTGCGCTACAGTTTCAGATTGATTTTATGCGGACTTGTTTGGGATTTTTTCTCTCTCTCTAACACGTGCTTTTACAAGATAAAGAACATTTGTTCCTCAACAGCAGCAACAGTAGTTGCAGTAGCAGCAGCAGTGGCAGCAGTTGTAGCGATAGAAACAGCAGTGGTAGCAGCAGAAGCAGCAGCAACAACATCAAGAGCAATTGCAGCAGCAGTAGCAGTAGCAGCAAAAATAACAACAAGAACAAATGCAGAACGTAGTACTCAAGCGCTTGTAAACTTTCAAATTAAAGAACTTTGTATGTTTATACTAAAACGAATTTACGATAATAATAATAATAATAATAATAATAATAATAATAATAATAATAATAATAATAATAATAATAATAATAATAATAACAATAATAATGTATGGAATTGATATAGCGCTGAATCTTGTAAAGCAACAAATCAAAGCGCTCAGATTTTTTTCCCCCGAGGATAATGGAATAAGCACTAATGTGCTTTTTTTACACCCAGTCCCCGTGTGTATGCGGTTTTGTAAATTTTGTCATCTGTTCCCACCGGCACACAATAGCCTACTATTTCGAAAAGCGGAACAGGATTTAACGTGTGCGCAAGATGTTCTGCATGCGTTCGCACACGGGACCTCAGTTTATAGTCTCATCCGAAGGACTTATATTGGGATATATATCTATCTATATATATATATATATATATATATATATATATATATATATATATATATATATATATATATATATATATAATATATATATATATTACTTTCTTTTGATTTACCAGATATAGTTCTTCCTCTTCTTCGTCGTCAAATTCTAAGACTCCAACCACCGTTGTTTGTTATATGAGTGAAAATGCGTTGTGCTGCCATTAAGCGCCTGACAAGTCAGGCCCAGCACATCCGCAGCATGGGAGAGTGTTGTTATAATTATTTTAAATCTTTCTGGGAAAGAAGGGGCAGGATAATGGACCAAGAAGGCAGAAAATCGACAAAAAAAAAATGACGGGAAAAAGAAGAACAAGGTAGAAACAAGATAGAAAAGAGGGAATTCCTAGCACAGAATTTCCTGAAGATGGGGATGCTATTTATACTGACAGCCTAGTGGCATCCACCACAGGGAAATATTTTTTTCTGAATATTTCTTTTATATTCTATTACATTCTACTATGGGGACGGGATAGCTCAGTGGTCGGAGCACTCGCTTTTCCCCAGCTAAGTTAAGCAGCATTGAGCGTGGTTACCATTTTGATGGGTGACCGTTTGCGCGCCTTGGCTTCAGTACAGTCCCCCCAGTTCACCCAGCTGTAAATGGGTACCTGCCTCGTTAGGATCAGGGAAGGTAAAGCAGCGAGGGAGAGGAGATGAACGCCGCCCTGAATATGCTGGCCCCTAGAGAAGTGAGGTCTCTGACGCCTCCTCGCTTCCCTACGACCTCATAGGTTAGGGGACACCTTTACCTTTTATCACTTCTCTTTACTTCTCAAACTTTGCCTCATTGCCTTCTTCTGCTGTTACTTTTGTTGCATTTTTAAAAAAATGCCCTTCTTTTAAAAAAAAACCCCAACAAACCTTAAGTGCTTCATTTCTTTTTTTTTCTTTTCTTTTTTTGGTTTTTACTGTCTAAATTTTTGTTTGGTGGAAAGACTTGCAGTGAAGGCGATGTGGAGTGGATCAATGCTGGTCTTTTCAGGCAGGGTTGGTGCTCTCTCTCTCTCTCTCTCTCTCTCTCTCTCTCTCTCTCCTCTCTCTCTCTCTCTCTCTCTCTTCTCTCTCTCTCTCTTTCTCTCTCTCTCTCTCTCTCTCTCTCTCTCTCTCTCTCCTATCTCTCCTCTCATCTCTCTCTCTCTCTCTCTCCAGCTTCCTGAGTTTCAGGAAGGTTCCACTGCGGGATAAACACCAGAGAGAGGGGGTGGGAGGAGGTGAGTGGGGAGAATGGTCTGAGTCGGGGAGAAAATGGTGGTGGGAGTGGGGGATGGAGGAGAGAGTAGAGTAACAATGAGGAAAGGGGTGGTGGTGGAGGGGGCAGGGTGGAAAGGGAGAATGGTGTGGGTTGGGGCAGGATGATGAGATGGGGGGAGGGGGTAGAGATTGGGTGACAATGTGAAAGAAGGTTTGAGAGGAGTGTTGTGGTGGATGAGGGAGGGATGTGTGTGTTGAGGGTGTGGAGGGAGGGTGTACATTTGTGTGTGTGTGTTTTATTTTTATTTATTTATGTCATTTAGTTAGCTATTCTTTTATTTCGAGGATAATGGAATAAGCACTCATGTGCCTTCCATACAGGTTATGGGAACACCTTTACCTTTACCCCCCCCCCCCCTCCCCCCCTCCCCCCACCTCTTTCCCATCGATATGAGTCTGTCAAGATTTAAACTTCGGGACCACAACTTCAGAATGATAAGAATTAGGAACCACACAACCAAGCTTATCGCCTCAATGAGCTGTCAGGCAAGAAAAAGTGACCCAGAACCTTTTGTGTTAGAAGAATGTGTAGATATAGTGAAAAGCTCCCATTTCGTCTTCACACTGATATGATTATGTGTCCTGCTATTAGAAGCAAACTGCCTTGTAGGGAAAGACCGCTTTGTCAGTGCACTTCAAATGCATCTGAAAGTGTCAGCAGTGTTGTTCCTATCTTCAAACTGTAGAGTACATAGCATATGGAAAAAACCCACTTCCTGAATCAATGCAAATAATGCACAGAGATACATATACACACAGAAAAAAGAGAGGCAGACAGACAGACACACACACACACACACACACACACACACACACACACACACACACACACACACACACACGCACACGCACAAACACATTGTCTTTTCTTGTTTGATTTGCATGGTTTACCATTGATTAGGGTTTTTATTCTATGTCTACATAATTATATTATTATCTTTTTTTCTCGCTTTTTTTCCCTTTAGATAGATGGCTTAATGACTTTGACTTTGACTTTGACACACACACACGCACACACACAGACACACACATACACACTAAAACAAATCAGCAACTTACTCAAGAAAGTATGTTACTTCAAGATATGTATGGAATTTTACCAATAAAATTGTAAAAAAATATATAACAAAACGTAAGAATCGTTACTTATCAGTCATCAAACACTTCTGAGATCAAAACTCAAGGACTGCAACTTCAAGACAATGATAAAAGGGATTAGCAAAACAAAATTATTTATAATTACACCCAGTCCCTATCTTTGTTCAACACTCTGACCAAAAGAAATGTAGTCTGATGCTCTCAGAGTCAGAAAAGTGTGTGGCTTTATGGAGAACTACGCCTCTCCATCTTCACTTTGATGGAAGTGAATGAGGTAACCAGCCGCCATTAATCACCGCCCTTTTCGCCTTCCCTGCCCCCTGACACTGAAGAGTTCTGCCAAGGGGAGGCAATTTGCCGCCTGTCATCGGTACAGTGACTTGTGCAGCAAGTGGGGGTGCTGTGTTGTGTAGTGTAGTATGTGTGTGTGTGTGTGTGCGTGTGCGCGCGAGAGAGAAGCCAACAAAGTAAGCAGAAAGAGAGAGAGAGAGAGAGAGAGAGAGAAGAGAGAGAGAGAGAGAGAGAGAGAGAGAGAGAGAGAGAGAAGAGAGAGAGAGAGAGAGAGGAAAACAGACAGACAGACAGACGATAGACAGACAGAGATAGAAAGCTAGAGGCCACAAAATGAGTGATAGTAAAACTTCAAAATTACTTTTGGGTCAAAGTCGTAACGCCACAATCCAATTTATTCCTAGATGCCTCCCTAACCCCTACCTCCCCCACCACTACCACCACCATCACCACTACCACCACCCCACAAACATACATACATGGCAATAAACACACAAGTAACTCATAAAAGAAAAAATCAACAACAAACTTCACCAAAAGCATCCTCCAAAACAAACAAGCTTTGTGAGATATGTACGCCAAGCTCCCTGATGGATTGACGTTTGCCATTGGCTGATTCGGACACTTCCTGTTTGATGGATTCGAGGCTGTGATTGGCTGTCAACGCCTGGCCGTCCCCCCCCCCCCCCCCCCCCCCCCTCCCCAAGATGGGTGAAGACAATATGTCGCCGAGTAGAAATGGAAGGACAGCATTGTTGTTGGTTTTTTCCTGACTGCAACATTTTTTTGAAATGGCACGATTATGTTGTCATGGCGGTAGAAATGGCATGACAACATGTTGTCCTGACTGTAGAAAATTAATGGCAGGACAACATGTTGTTCTGACTGTAGAAATGGCATGACAACATGTTGTCCTGACTGTAGAAATGGCATGACAACATGTTGTCCTGACTGTAGAAAATTAATGGCAGGACAACATGTTGGTCTGACTGTAAAAATGGCATGACATGTTTTCTGACTGTAGAAATGGCAGGACAACATGTTGTTCTGACTGTAAAAATGGCATGACAACATGTTGCTCTGACTGTAGAAATGGCATGACAACATGTTGTTCTGACTGTAGAAATGGCATGACAACATGTCGTTCTGACTGTAGAAAATTAATGGCAGGACAACATGTTGTTCTGACTGTAGAAAATTAATGGCAGGACAACATGTCGTTCTGACTGTAAAAATGGCAGGACAACATGTTGTTCTGACTGTAGAAATGGCAGGGCAACACGTTGTTCTGACTGTTGACATGGAAGGACAACACGTTGTTAATGTTGTGACTGCAAATGTGTTAAAATAAAGCATGTTGTTCTGATTGTAAAAAATGGAAAATCGACATGTAGTAACTGTATAAATAAAAAGACAATAATCATTACGATGTGGTTGTGACTGTAACAAGTGGAAAGCATGATGTGTTGTAAATATAGAAATAGGAGCACACTGTGTTGTTGTGGCTGTAGAAATAGAAACACAACATGTTGTAACGAATTGTAGAAATGGGAGGACAACATGTTGTAGTAGCTACAAAATAAGGAGGGACAACATGGTCTGGTAACTGTACAACTAGAAGCGAAGCATGCTGTTCTGGCTACCATATTTTATTTATTTTATTTTTTATTTTATAGCACTTTAAATCACAGCAGATTTCTCTGCATGAAATTCGGGCTGCTCTCCCCAGGGAGAGCATATCACCACAAGAGCAGTGCCACCCACTTTTTTCCCTGTCTGCAACTGTATTTATTTCCCTATAACAGTGGCTTTTTTCTACATAATTTTGACAAGGACAAATTCCTTTTTGCCGTGGGTTCTTTTACGTGAGCTAAACAATTATGTGTAACACACAGGACCTTGGTTTATTGTCTCATCCAAAAGACTAACACCTAGACCACCACTGATGGTGTGGTGGATGGGGGACAATTTTCAGGTCCAAACGGGGATCGAACCACCGCACACTTCCGACACGGACTTTTCGCTTTCTAGGCAGGTGCGTTACCTCTAGACCCCCGAAATGAAAGGACAGGAGACAGTTATGACTGTAAAAATAAGAGACCATGTTTCTCCGTCTTTTAAAAATGGGAGAAACAGTAACGTACAGCTGTAAACTAGGAAAGACAACATAATGAGACAATCACACATCTCAGAGCGTTCCACTGGCAATTGGTTGGTCTGTGCATTTCACACCAACATCTGAACTGGCCAAGACTGCCCTACAGGGAACAGTACAAGGAAGGAGATGAAGAAAAAAACGATAGGAAGACAACATTAGGGAGTGGAAGACTGGCTTTTGAGTGGAACAAATTGCTACGGAAAGCAGAGGACCACAGGGAGTGGAGGAAGCTGGTTGCAAAAATCTTCATTGGAGCCCTCACGGTCCATAGGACTACGGGATAGGTGAAGGTGAAGGAATATACTTCACTAACTGCTTGTTGTCTGTCTCTCTGTGTGAATCTCTGTCTCTACCTCTCTCCCCTCCCTCCCCACCTCTCTCTCTTCCTCTCTTTCTCTCTGTGCACACACATGCATGCATACATGCACACACACACACACACACTCTTATTCAATGTACCATCTGAAAATAAAAGTTTGACTTTGACACACGCACATAAACACACACACACACACACACACACACACACACACACACACACACACACACACACACCACACAAAACACACACACACAGCACACACACACACACACACACACACACACAATTTCTTGCACAGAGAGACACAAAAAATAAAAGATCCTCCCAAATCTCCCCAACATGGACACTAAAAACCGGCAACATCAACAACAACAAAAAAAAGGAGTTACAACACTGCACCCAGCCCTAAGATAGATCCCCGCTTTCCATTGGCTGGTTCGGACACTTCCTGTCTGATGTATCCAGGGCTGTGATTGGCTGTCGGCAGATTGTGTTTTTCCTGACCACGGAGGGGAGACAGAGGGGCGCCTGGTGGACAGGGAAGGACAACTCAGCCCCGTCCTCTCTCTGGTGTAGATAGCTACAGGCCAGCTGCAGTCTGCAACACTCCACAGCACTGGCTATATCCTGGTGTGGTTGTCGTGGAGTAGAGGGAGGAAAATGTGCATGTCGTGTGCTTTTGGAGTTCTGTTTCTGTATCTTTGTGCTTTTCTGTTTGTTTGTCTGTCTGTCTGTCTGTCTGATTGTCTGTCTGCCTGTATGTCTGTCTGTCTGCCTGTCTGTCTGTCTGACTGTCTGCCTGTCTGTCTGTCTGTTTGATGAGGTCTTCTTTTATTTGTCTATATTTCTGGTATTCTTGTTTCTCTGTCAGTTTTTTATTTTATTTTCCTGTCCGTTTCTTTTTGTTGATCAATTAATCAACCAGTCAGTCAATCAATCAATCCTCTCTCTCTCATCTCTCTCTCCTCTCTCTCTCTCTTCTCTCTCCTCTCCTCTCTCTATCTCCTCTCTCTCTCTCATCTCTCTCTCTCTCTCACTCTCTCTCTCTTCACACACATCAATCCACAACATTTTGAGTATTAACCTAAGTGAAATGATAGACAGCAACCTTTAGCAAGTTGTAAATTCAACGACAGACACAGTCCAAGATTAGACAAAAAGAAAAAGACAGAAGTTATAGAGATACAGACACAGAGATACAGAAGGGAGACGAGAAATGGAACAGACAGTGAACAAGAGTGAGAAACAAGAGAAAAAAATTGTAAGAAAGATTGTGAAGAATAAGAAGAAGAAGAAAAGATTTGCGAAGAAGAAGAAAAGAAAAAAGAACAAAAAGAAGGGAGAAAGAGAAAAGACAAGAAGAAAGAAAAGGAATGTGAAACAAGAAGAAATTGTGAAAAAGAAGAAAAGAAGAATTGCAAGAGAATGCGGAGAAAATTGTGAAGAGAATGCGAGAAGAAGAACAAGAAGATGCGGAGAAGAAGAAGAATTGTAGAAAAAGAAGAAAGAAAAGAAGAAGAAAATGAAAGAAGAAAATGAGAAGAGAAGAAGAAGAAGAAGAAGAGGAGGAGAGGAAGAAGAAGAAAAGAAAAGAATGAATAATACTGATGATAATGATAACAAGAACATCAACAAGAACAGCAACAAGAAAGCAACAAGAACAAGATGAAAACAAGGTCAAAGAAAAGCGAACAAGAACAACAAAAGAAAAAAAGAATGCAAAGAACAAGAACAAAAAAAAAGACGAGAACAATCTTCTCTCTGATTTTCTTTGGAAATCACATCATAATCGCTCTAACAGCCAAAGAGAACGAACACTCTTTAAAACCCCATCCACACCCCATGATGGATCAGAGCTTACCATTGGCTGCTTCACGCACTTCCTGTGTGATGGATGTATGGCCCTGATTGGCTGTCCACAGTTTGCGCTGGCGCTCAAGATGGATGGGAAGACAAAACGGCGCCTCACAGGGAAGGAAAGAGACATCTGACCCCTGTCCCCTTTTCCTATCATTATAGTCTCCACCTAATGCCCTTGTTGAGGAAAAACAGAATGAAATGTTAACACAGAGAGCCATAACCGACCAACTATCTTGGAACAGGGGTTATGGCACGGGATTTGAAAGATACTGTGATTTCTTCTTCTCTTTGAAATTTTTCTTCTTTGCAATTCTTCTTGTTCTTCTTCTTGTTCTTGTTCTTGTTCTTATTCTTGTTCTTGTTCTTCTTCTTCTTCTTTTCTTCTTCTTCTTTGCAATTCTTCTTCTTCTTCTTCTTCTTCTTCTTCTTTTTCAATTCTTCTTCTTTGCAATTCTTTCTCTTCGCAATTCTTCTTCTTCTTTGCAATTCTTCTTCTTCTTCGCAATTCTTCTTCTTTTTCTTTGCGCAATTCTTCTTCTTCTCCTCTTCCTCCTCCTCCCCATTTTTCTTCTTCTCTCCTCTCCTCCTCCTCCTCCTCCTTCTTCTTCTCCCCTTCCTTCTTCTTCTTCTTCTTCTTCTTCTTCTGTTCAGACAGCAACCTTCGATATCAGTCATACGAGCAAAATTGCTTTGTGCTGTCGTTAAGTGCCTGACAAGTCAGGCCCAGCACACCCAACTTCGGCATGGGAGAGAATTGTTATCTTTAAAGACTTTCTGTGGAAAAAAAGGGTAGGAGAATGGATCAAGAAGGCTCTTCTGTTTATCATAAGAGCAAAAAGGTGATAACACAACACCTCAGTGTTTGACATAAAACATTTTTGGTTGATCTCAATCCTTGGGGTTAAAAAAAACTGCCCAGCTTGAGACATTCGTTTGTATTGGTTTTTGATGGGTTGTTGTTCAGGCTACCTTATGCTATGGTTTTGACATAACGAATAACAACAAACAACGAGTATTGTCAGCTGCAGATATCTTAATCGAATTATGTAAAGAGGAACACACCAACAAAACTGATGACGAGGATTTTTTTTCCTCTGGAGTTAACATCAGTGCTGACTCCACTCTCCCCAAAAGTCCTTCGGATGAGACTATAATTCGAGGTCCCGTGTGCAAACGCACGCTGAACATCTTGCGCACGCGTTAAAACCCGTTCCGCTTTTCGGAAGAGTAAGCCATTGTGGGAACAATTGACAATTACAAAACTGCATACACACGGGGAGTGGATGTAAAAGGGCACATGGGTGCTTTTTCCATTAATCTGGAAATAAAATAATAAATAAATAAATAGCTGAGGGCAGAGGGAAAAGAGGCAGACCACCAACATCCTACATTGCCAACATCACTGAGATCAGTGGTCTGGGAGGAGGGCTTCTGGAGATCGCAGAACTCAGCACACAGACACACAGGGAGAGAGAGAGAGAGTGAGAGAGAGAGAGAGAGAGAGAGAGAGAGAGAGAGAGAGAGAGAGAGAGAGAGGTGGCAAAACCTTACAGCATTGCGTGGAGCTCTTATCGACGACAGTGGCGATGGAGACAGTTGAGTTAAGTTGAGGAGTCGAGTCAAAGTATACTACAAACACAATTATTAACTTGTGGCTCAATCTCTCAGATTTAATAGGAGCCAAGTTTGGTGGGGTTTTATTTTCAAAATATAGAAAGAAAATTAGCATAGAACGCAGCTTTTCACGTAATTATTGACCTACTTAGAGCCCAATACTGATGTCATTATCATGTTTATTCTCGTTCTTCTTTAAGCAAATCCAACAATTTTAGTTTTGATACCTGCATACCTACCTTCCTACCCACCTACCTGTCTACCTACTGACCTAGACTATGAACTGTCTACCTTGCATACTAAATTATTAACTAAATAACTTACTAGCTCACTCATTCAGTCAATAAACATATAGGTCAGTAAATAATTGAATGTCGAAATGAAAATATAGATCAATAAATTAATGCCACAGGGAGATTTAAAATCGTATGCTGTGAAGTTATTTCAGTCAAATTCAGGCAAGTGTTCTAACTAGAACACCTAACCAGCTCCCTCAGTCACTGACTAAACACATAGGCCAATGAATAATTGAATCTAAAAATGAATAAACAGA
>CM054160.1:50284186-50289186 GCA_028751875.1 Rapana venosa
ATATCACTTAATGTGAATAGACGTTAATTAAAGAACAACACAAACACACACACACACACACACACCACACACACACACACACATACACACAAACACAAACACACACAATTTCCTTTCAGAAGAGACACTTACTCTCATTTTTCTTTCATTAAAAAATTGCTGTAAAATCAAGCAAGACAACCCATGTAGTGAGAGGCCCAACAATCTTGGTCTGTCATCTGAAATCATTTTTACAACAAATAGTCCCGAGGTCGAAATGCGGCTACCTTAATGAAATATAAAAACGGTTGCATACATCACATCTCACACATCGGCAAAAATCATTCCATCTTTACTGCTGAACTTACTGCTATTTTGATGGCTTTGTACTTTCAGCTTGATTTCCCCAATACTGTTTTGCAGATTTTGTTCTGTGCTGATTCTAAATCTTCACCACAGTCTCTCAGTAACTCGTCATCAACCGTTAGGCAGAATCTTATTACTGAAATTAATTTGTTGGTACATTTTCTAAATCTGAGGGTTTCGAATGTTACTTTCTGCTGGGTTCCATCTCTCTGTGGTATTCATTTTAATGATAAGGTTGACAAAGCTGCCAAAAAGGCAGCAAAACATGATAGCTATTCAACTGTTTTAGATACTCCTCTTTCTCTTCATGAAGGTTATGCTTTGCTTCAAAATGTTTTCTGGAAACATGTAAAAAAGAAACAGGAAGAGGCTGGCTATCCCCAGCATACTTGTTCAGTTCTGGATATTGAGAACATTCTTTGTACTCAGTGCGGCTTTCGAAAATCCTGTACTAGAAAAATTGTTTCTCTAATCTACAGATTGAAATTAAATAAATGCCTTTCGAGCAAAATTTGCCAAAAATATACAATGTATATGCGGTGAAACATTTTCAAGGTTTAAAAACGTTTTACCATCATTTCAAGATAAGTCTCTGCAGGAAGTTTTAACCAATCCAGAGTTATTATGTGAGATAGCCTTGTCTCTGTTGCAATCCCCAGTATTCTCTTTTTTGTAAAGTATGGTCGTCGGGATCTACAGTTTGCTTCCTCCACTTCCTGCGGTCCTCTGCTTTCCCTAGCAAATCGTTCCACTCAAGGCCAGTAGTCCACTCTCTGATGTTGTCTTTCCTTCGTTTTCCCTGTATGCCTCTTCGTCTCCCTCCTTGTACTGTTCCCTGTAGGACAGTCTTGGCCAGTCCAGATGGTCGTGTGACGTGCCTGTACCACTTTAGTTTGTGGTTTTTCAATGAAGTCAGGAGCTCTTTGTACTGCAGGCTATCTAACTTCTGTGGATATTTGTGGAAAGACGGTGGCAGGATGGTTAAGACGTTTGCCTGCCAACAAGTAAATCGTGAGGTTCTGGGTTCGATTCCCAGCCTCGCCCTTTCTTCCCAGTTTGACCAAAAAATCGAACTGAATGTCAAAGTCCTTCGGATGAGACAATAAACCGAGGCCCCGTGTGCGAACGCATGCAGAACATCTTGCGCACACGTTAAATCCTGTTCCGCTGTTCGAAAGAGTAGGCCATTGTGTGCCGGTGGGAACAGATGACAAAATTAAAAAACCGCACACACACGCATTAAAAAAAGCGCTTTGATTTGTAGCTTTACAAGATTCAGCGCTATATAAATTCCATACATTATTATTATTATTATTATTATTATTATTATTATTATCTAACACCCAAAAGCCAATGCAAAAAAGGGTTGAGATATAACACTGGGTTTTTGTTGTTGTTGTTGGTTTTTGTTGTTGTTGTTTTGTGTTGTGTGTGGTTTTTTGGGTTTTTTTGTGGGAGGGGGGATGTTGTTAAGAAGCTATAAACCAAACGGGACATCTCAGGAGTCAGAGCTCTCGTTTGCCCCAAGCTAAGGTTAAGCAGCGTTGGACATGTGTTGCCAACTGGACAGGTGACCGTTCATGCGCTTTGGCTTCAGTACAGTCCCCCAGTTCACCCAGCTGTAAATGGGTACCTACGCTCTTTAAGGACAGTGAAGGTAAAGCCGCGAGGGAGAGAGGAGATGGGAGCCTCCGCTCTCAAGATGTTGTCCCTGGAAGAAGCTGAGGTCTCTGACGCCTCGCTCTCTAAACGTGTGCTGGCCGATAGAGCTCCGAGGTTTAGAAAGTAGTGGAATGTTGCGTATGCGAACAATGTGTCCTCCGTTAAAGTGCCTGTATTCCTTCTTCCAGGATCAAAACAGTTTGAAGAGTTACAGCACTTGAACATCACACAAGACAAGATACAATCAAAATCACGCCGGGAGATAAAGTGACAGGGGAGAGAGGTATTTGAGTCTGTACATCGAATTCTGACTGACATTGTTTAAACCCAACCGGTAGAAATAAATCCCTGTGATCAGAGAGACACTGTCCGCTGATTTAAACCACCGCCATAAATCCTCATTCTTCATGACTGCCTGAATGAGCGCAATGCCTCGTGGGAAGTTTCAAAGGGACTTCACTCTGGCTGCCTCTGTTTGTTTGCCTTGCTTCATCAAAGGGGGCGCTGTCTGCTGTTATCTTCGCCTTGTGTTGACTTGCTTGATAAGAGAGAGATGGAGGGGGGGGGGGGGGTGAAGATAGTGGTGATATAATTACAATTTGATACTGGTCAGGTTTTTAGGTTGTTTTATTGCAGCAATCTGTGATGATGTTTAGAAGATATATAATCGTTTCTGGCCGCGTTCGTATTTATTATATCACGTGTTGTTGTTGTTGTTGTTTTTAATGTCAGTAATCCGAGCACTCCCTCTCCCCACGCTAAGGTTAAGCAGCATCGAGCGTGGTTACAAAGTGCGTGGGTGACCCTTTGCACGTCTTGGCTTCATGCAGTACAGTCCCCCAGTTCCCCCAGCTGTAAATGGGTACCTGCCCTCTTTAGGGTCAGGGAAGGTAAAGCAGAGAGGGAGAAGAGATGGGCGCCGCTCTCAATATGCTGGCCCCTAGAGAAACTGAGGTCTCTAACACCTCGCTCTTAAACGACTACATAGGTTATTGGAACACCTTCACAATCTTTTTCATTTGTCATGATTATTACGGCATATATAAATTTGAAAGCGACACCAAAGAGGTAGGGGCTGGACCAAAATGCTATAGACATTGCCCAAAAGATTATGGGTCTGAAGGTCTATTGATATTTAAAAAAAAGGATCACAGCGCTATATAAATTCCATATATTATTATATTATTTCTAAGTGGTACTCCACGAGGAAAATCCCCTTGAACGGGATTCGAACCTGGGTCAGCAGATCACAAGAGTGATGCGCAACGGTCTTACCACCACCAGGCTATTCCATCCTCCATGTGTGTGTGTGTGTGTGTGTGTGTGTGTGTGTGTGTGTGTGTGTGTGTGGTGTGTGTGTGTGTGTGCGCGTGTGATTTTATTATATTTTTAATTTTATTCCTTTATTTCGAGGATAATGGAATAAGCACTCATGTGCTTTGCTGACATCCAGTCTCCGTGTGTATGCAATTTTGTAAATTTTGTCATCCGTTCCCACCAGCACACAATGGCCTACTCTCCCGAAAAGCGGAACGGGTTTTAACGCTTGCACATGATGTTGTGCGTGCGTTCACACACGGGACCTCGGTTTATAGTCTCATCTGAAAGACTTTGGGGGAGAGTGAAGTCGGCACTGATGTTAACTCCTGAGGAAAAAAAATCCTGGTGAACGAGAATCGAACCCGGGTCAGCAGATTACGAATACATCACTCTAACCACCAGGCTATCTCGTCCCCCTTGTGTGCGTGCATGCATGTGTGTGTGTGCGTGCGTGTGTGTGTGTGCGTATGCGTGTGTATGTGCGTGTGTGCGTGTGTGTGTGTGCACGCGTATGTGTTCGTGCGTGTACGCGTGCGTGCGTGCGTGCGTGCGTGTGTGTGTGTGTGTGTGTGTGTGTGCACGCGCGCGCGCGCGCTCGCGCGGGCGCGTGCGTGCGTGTTTGTGCTCCATACATCATGGTGACCAAATGGCGGCCCGGTTTGCCATTACGCACACAAGTGGCCGAGTGGTGACGGGAGATGTGTCTTTATGGCCGGGGTCTGTGGTTTATCACCTCTTTGCTGCCTCATGGAGTGACCCTCCCATCTCCCACGTGCGCATACCCCCCTCTCCACCTATCTCATTCCCTGCCCCCTCCACCCCTACCCCCACACAAGCACGTGCATGCGCTCTCACACACACAGCGACGCACACACACACACACACACACACCTTTTTAATCATGGGGTGGGACTCAAAATAAGCTGTAGCTTGATGCCTTTCCCCTGCTGCATTGATGTCTGCTTATATGTACATGTAAGGGTAAGGTAAAGGAGTCCCATGACCTATAAGGTCATAGGGGAGCGAGGCGTCAGAGACCTCACTTCTCTAGGGCTAGCATATTGAGGGCGGCGCCCATCTCCTCTCCCTCGCTGCTTTACCTTCCCTGACCCTAAAGAGGGCAGGTACCCATTTACAGCTGGGTGAACTGGGGGAGGGACTGTACTGAAGCCAAGGCGCGCAAACGGTCACCCATCCAAGTGGTAACCACGCTCAACGCTGCTTAACTTGGCTGGGGGAAAGCGAGTGCTCCGACCACTGAGCTATCCCGTCCCTATCCCGTACATGTACTGAATAATATAATACATTCACGGTCTGTCATATGAGGGAAAATGCGTTGTGCTGCTGCTTCGGCGTGTTTTAGCATCAGAGTGGTCGTTCTCCTAGACTGGTTGTTTTCACTGAGCTGCTGCAGAGTCCAGTCTGCTGCCCTGGAGGCCATCCTCCTCCTCCTCCTCCTCTGCCTTCACAGCGTTGGCAGACAGACAGGTTCTCCTCTTCCGCCTGTTCCGCCATTGGGATGTCTGTCCTCTGGGTATCTGACCCAGACCTGGGGGCTGGTTCGTGGGAACCCAGGGCATATGTATCCCCACACCTGTGGGTCTGCATGTGGCACATTAACCTGTCGATGAGGGACATACTCTTCGGACCCCTGGAGGGAGGGAGGGAGGGCC
>CM054160.1:50301686-50306686 GCA_028751875.1 Rapana venosa
GACCTCAGCTTCTCCAGGGACCAGCATATTGAAGGTGGCGCCCATCTCCTCTCCCTCCCTTCCCTGACCTTAAAGAGGGCAGATACCCATTTAAAGCTGGGTGAACTGGGGGACTGTACTGAAACCAAGGTGCACGAACAACCACCCATCCGCGAGGCAGGTGGTGGGTGGGACCTGTGTTCGATCCTGAGCTTGGCGTGGGCTGTCAAAGTGCAAACGAAAAACTCTAACCTCTGTTTTGATTTTAACTGTGCAGTTGAGAAAGAAATTCAGAAATCCGAAGGGGAAAAAATATGCGAGACAATTCGACAAAGCATTTTCTGTTGTATTGGCTTGCTTGTTTTGAGTTGTTTTGTGATACTGTTGTTTCCCTGTTAACAGGTCAAAAGTTCCTGTTACACAAAATTGAATCATGAAGATTTTGTTGTTGTCGTTGTTGTTGCTATTATTATTGTTGTTGTTGTGCGTTCCCCAGTTTTACACCCTGGGAGTCACCCAGAACATGCCACACTCTGACTCACTCACTCATCCCACCTGGGAAGAATCACTGTGAAATAGGAAGTACACACTGGATGAGAAGTTTGCGTGTATGACTCTTTTCAAGTACCTCGCCATTTAGGCAACCATACTCCGACTTCAGAGGATTTTTTTTCTCCTTTAACAAAGCAGAGTTGCAGGTTGTTAATGTTAAGAGCTTGTCATGGCTGAAGGCAATGTCAACACAACATTTTACAACATAACAACGTTTTAGTTGTAGGCCTTGACAATTAGCTGACATCAATAACGGACACAGCTTTTGGCCTGGGCCAAATCGTGAAGTCAGTTTATATAATTATTTTGTTGATTTCACGAAGCTGTTTTGTCGCTTCCCTTTTTTTAACTCAATGTTTAACGAAGGCTACATTTAATTACAAGCCTTTTTTCTGTCTAGAGGTCCATTTCTGATTTTGAAGGCACGCAGAAACCTTGCAGAAACACAAATTGAACCCTTGGGGGGAAAAAAACCCCAAACATCTCCTCAAAAAATAAATACTCCGAATTTGTCGACAGATTTCTGCTTGAAAAACCGATTTTCTGCTACATTTTCTTCCCAATTTTAAGAAAACAAAATATAGAGGTTTTTTAAAATTTATGTCCGGAGGGGTTAAATTGAAGAGGGGAGGGGGGTCAAAATTGAAGTGGGTGTCACCGCCTGTTGACATTTCATTTAGGCGCCTGGAACCCCGCCGAGAGAGCGCGAATCAGACACGCTTCATTGCACGCACGTGAAATGCTCGTCAATATTAAGCAGGCATGCGTGCGCTGGCTTGTTTCTGTGTGTGTGTGTGGGTGTGTGTGTGTGTGTGTGTGTGTGTGTGTGTGTGTGTGTGTTGGGAGATGTACAGAAAGAACATATTGAAATCAATCACATCAATATCAGAAAAAAAGGATGCATAACAGTAATTTATGCACAACTTGCAAGAATTCGCTATGTTCAAAGTAGAAACACCACCACCACCACCACCACCACCACCAACTACTACTACTACTACTACTACTACTACTACTGCTGCTGCTGCTCTACTACTACTGCTGCTACTGCTACTTCTACTACTACTGCTACTGCTACTTCTACTACTATCTACTACTACTACTACTACTACTACTACTACTACTACTACTACTACTGCAGCAGCAGCAACAACAGCAACATCAACAACAACGACTACTGCAACAGCAACAGCGATAATGGCGTTCCGAAGGTTCTTCTTGGTTTTCTTATATTTCAATGTACAATCTCGAATCCATGGCGTCATTCGTAGCTTGCATACGTGCTTATTTATGTTTCCATTGATTTCTTCTTCTTCAACAAGAACAAAATGAATCAAATGCTATAAAAAGAAATGCACTAAAACAGAGACACACTTCTCTAATGAATATAGAGCACACCAGCTCTCCCCCTCCCAGATGTATAAAAAACAAACAATATAATTCAAAAATTGTTTCTGTTGTGAAACATTGGAGTTAACATGCATAGAAAATTAGCCTACCTTACACTTAGCTAGTTTAACATTAAGTGTAAAACAACTAGAGAATTAACGGTAACAATGATTGAAATTTCCAATGAATCTGCTTTTGTGAAGAAAAAAACCACACCAATAAAACCTGAACGCTGTGCAATGGTGGATAATCGATTGTTGATCTTTTTAGTGTAAAGCATATCATTGTAAAAGTAAAGGTGTCCCATAACCAATGTGGTCGTAGGGTAGCGAGGCATCAGAGACCTCAACTTCTCCAGGGGCCAGCATATTGAGGACGGCGCCCATCTCCTCTCCCTCGCTGCTTTACCTTCCCTGATCCTAAAGAGGGCAGGTACCCATTTACAGCTGGGTGAACTGTACTGAAGCCAAGGCGCGCAAACGGTCACCCATCCAAGTGATCACCATGCTCGATGCTGCTTACCCTTAGCTGGGGGAAAGCGAGTGCTCTGACCACTGAGCTATTCCGTCCCTCATTGTGTGAGGGCAAAACGTTATGGTGCAGAATTTATCTCGTCCTTAAAATCCACTCTGCTCTTTCTGTGAAAAAAACCCACAAAATACTACCCCTCCCCTTCCTTCTAGAAAAATCAAACATATATATCATCATCATCATCAGTCCCGTGACCTTGGCGGGACCTTGGCGGTCGTGGAGGAGACACGAAAGACGATGCCGTGGTAAGCTTCCTCCATCCATCTCGGTCCTCGGCTCTGCGCAGTAGTGCCGAGTCATTTATCCTGCTCCATTATATATATATATATATATATATATATATATATATATATATATATATATATATATATATATATATATATATATATATATATATATATATATAAACGTAGCCATGGAGCAAGAATACTTTGTAACCTTCAATTTCCAGTAACAGTTTGGTTATTTTACTTTCTGTGAGCTGCTGCTGCTTCTTCTTCATTCTTCTTCTTCTTCTTCTTCTTTTTTCTTCTTCTTCCTTCTTCTTCTTCGCAATTCTTCTTCTTCTTCTTCTTCGCTTCTTCTTCTTCGCATTCTTCTTCTTCGCAATTCTTCTTCTTCTTCTGCTCTTCTTCTTCTTCTTCTTCGCTTTCTTCATTCTTCTTCTTCTTCGCAATTCTTCTTCGCAATTCTTCTTCTTCTTCGCAATTCTTCTTCGCAATTCTTCTTCTTCTTCGCAATTCTTCTTCGCAATTCTTCTTCTTCTTCTTATCATTTTGCATGATGATCATTGACAATGAAAATAATGTAACGATACTGATAAAATGAATATGGAAGTGTTTGTGCTTTGAGACTGCTTGTCGGGGCTGTTACTCCAGGCTTTCTATCCTAATAATAATTACATCCCGGCATCAACCAGGCCCGAGAGACGCAGACACCTGCAATAGCGGAGGAGTAATTTGAGTAATACTCTCACAAACCGCATCCCTAAAAGTGGATGAAGCTCGTAGTCCCAGTCTTCCCACTGAGCCCAAGCACACTGACTCTGGAGAGAAACTTGCAGGAGTCCGTCAAGTCAAGTCAAGTCAGGTCAAGTCAAGTCAAGTCAGGTCAGGTTTTTATTTCCAGATGGTACATTGAATAAGCAATGTATTTGCTTTTATTCATGAAGCCATCTATCCAAGAACAAAATAAAATTATTCATGGTAATATTGAAGTACTACATTATTAGAACCTTTACCAATAGAGTGTACCAATAAAAACAGAAGAAAACCGTACATGTGTGTGTGTGTGTGTGTGTGTGTGTGTGTGTGTGTGTGTGTGTGTGTGTGTGTGTGTGTGTGTGTGTGTGTGTGTGTGTATGTGTGTGTGTGTGTGTGTGTGTGTGTGTGTGTGTGTGTGTGTGTGTGTGTGTATGTTGTTGGTTGTTTTTTTTATTTCGAGGAATTTTTTGTTTATTCTTTTATATCGAGGATAATGGGATAAGCACGTATGTCCTTTTTTTTCCATCCAGTCCCCGTGTGTATGTAGTTTTGTAAATTTTGTCATCCGTTCCCACTGGCACACAATGGCCTACTCTTCCGAAAAGCGGAACGGGTTTTAACGTGTGCATAAGATGTTCTGTGTGCGTTCACACACGGGACCTCGGTTTATAGTCTCATCCGAAGGACTTTTGGGGAGAGTGGAGTCGGCACTGATGTTAACTCCAGAGGAAAAATCCTCGTGAACGAATGTGTGTGTGTATGTGTGTGTGTGTGTGTGTGTGTGTGTGGGGAGGGGGGAGGGTGGGGTGTGCGTGCGTGCGTCTGATTCTTATGGAATTCGAACCCACGACCGTCCAGTCCCTAACCCAAGGCGTTAACCACTGGACCAAGGTGTCTGATGCTTTGTGAGTTTCTTTGTGCGTGCTGAAGCGAATGCAATGTGCAGAGATGGGATGTTTAAACTCCAGACATCTCAACTCTGTAGATTTTTGGCACAGGTCAAAAACCTGTGCCACTTATTGACGTCATACTAACTGGCAAAACCTACACTGAACATGTTAGGTTGTACAATGCTGTGTTGAGAGATTGCCTTCAGCCATGACGAGCTCTTAACATCATCATAATAATAATAATAATAATAATAATAATAATAATATAAATAATAATAATCATAACAATAATAATATATGGAATTTATATAGCGCTGAATCTTGTAAAGCAACAAATACTTCAGTTTAACGTCTATTCACATTTAGTGATTTTAGAAGGCAACAAATGAAAGCGCTCAGATGACTTTTTTTTAATTTCTAAACAACCTGCACTCTCCTTTAAAGGAGAAAAAAAAACATCCTCTGAAGTCGGAGTATGGCTGCCTTATATGGCGAGCTAGCTAGGTATTTTAAAAACAGTCATACACGCCAATTTATCATTCAGTTGGAAATTTCAATCGCACAGTGATACATTATTCTTCCCAGGTGGGATGAGTGAGTGAGTCAGTCAGAATGCACATTTTGGGCGAGCCCCCGAGTGTTAAGCTGGGGAACGCACAACAACAACAACAACAAC
>CM054160.1:50311686-50314186 GCA_028751875.1 Rapana venosa
GCTCCCGTCAATTATTGCTGTACTCGCGCTCATTGCGCAGGCGTGTCTGTCTCAATTAAGCGTTTTGATTGGATTGCGCTCCTACCGGAAGGGCTATGACATTCAAACGGTGACGACCTTTCCTTTAGACATTATTGGAATCGTTATCGTCTGCTCTGTCAGAATCGTCAGTGCTAAGTGTGCTCCCGAATGGAAGACTTGAGAAAGGTTATAAAAGGAAAAGTTTTGAACTCGTATCTCCTCTGCAAGTGTAAATGTAAGTGGGCGAAGTGACGAGTTTGACAATTCAGGTGACAACAGACAGGTTGAGTAATCTCCCTTCGATGAGAGTTAGTTAGTTAGTTAGTTACTTCCCCTGCCCACTCTTCCTGTTCCGGTTCTCTTAATTCTATTTCCTTTTCTGATATTTCTTTTCTTTTTTTTCTTTTTTAGGAGGTGAGGGGGTTGAAGGAAGTATTTAGAGTGGGAGATGTGTGGAGGAGGGGAGGAATGATGCATCTTATTCTTTTTTTCACTTACTTGTTTAATTTTTATTTTTATTTTAATTTTATTTATTGTATTTTTGCTTTCCAATTTCGGTGAATCTGTAGGTGGGGAAGTCTACGTTCTACCCCCAATCAAGTTTACTGCAGACCCGCCAATGCCTTGTTTAACTGCAGCATCCTATATACAAATTATATTGGTCCGGTTATTCCCATGCCATTCATTTTGATCCCACTACCTAAGTCATATCCAGGGGAGTGGATAGCCTGGTGGTTACAGTGATGCGCATTGCGCTCGTGATCTGCTGATCCGGGTTCGATTCTCGTTCAAGAGGACTTTACCTTTGGAGTTAACATCAGTGCAGACTCCACTCTCTCCAAAAGTCTTTCGGATGAGACTATAAACCGAGGCCCCGTGTGCGAGCACTTGCAGAACATCTCGCGCACACGTTAAAACCTGTTCGGCTTTTGGGAAGATAAGGTTATTGTGTGCCAGTGGGAAAGGATGATAAAATTGACAAAAGTGTATCCACGGGGGGACTAGATGTAAAAAGAGCATATGAGTGTTTATTCCATTATCCTCGAAATAAAAAAAAATTAAAGAATATCCAGACTCTTCAGATTGTGACCTATAGGTCAAACGTTATCAGGGAACTTGCCAAAGTCACGTGTGTGCGTTTACAAAAGTGTTTAATTTCATTGTAAACAGTTTAAAGGAGTACAATGAAAAGAAACAAAGTGACTATTCCAGAGCTTGCAATCTTCTTTTAAGAAGGGATTCTCTCTCTCTCTCTCTCTCTCTCCTCTCTCTCTCTCTCTCTCCTCTCTCTCTCTCTCTCTCTCTCTCCTCTCTCTCTCCTCTCTCTCTCTCTCTCTCTCTCTCTCTCTCCTCTCTCTCTTGTAAGAACGGAAAGGTTCACTAAAGGTCAACTTAGCTTTGTCTGGAGGTATTCAATATTCCTATTCATTTGTAACATACATAAATGAACCGGGATTCATACACAAAGCCATCTACTCATACATACACACATACGCTCGCGCACACACACAGACAAACACACACGCACACATACACATTCACACACAAATACAGTACATACTATAGCACTGTGTGTGTGTGTGTGATTCAGATTGAGATTTGTTCCCACACTCAACAACAACAACAAAAAAAAATATATATATATATATATACATACATATATATATATATATATATACATATATATATATATATACAAATATATATAATCATTATGCTATGATTTCTGTTTTGATGAACATTTCATTAAAAACAAATCAACAGACAACACTTTAGATCAAACCTAATCAATTCAATTCATATAAGATCAAAGCGAATCCAATCAAAGAACCTCAAACCAAACCAAACCAAATCAAACCAAATCAGACCACACCAGATCAGACCAGACCACACCAGATCAGACTCGAATCAAACCGAACCGAACCATACCAAACCAAAACCAAACCAAACAACAAGACCAAACCAAACCAAACCAAACCAAACCAAACCAAACCAAACCAAACCAAACCAAACCAAACCAAAACCAAACCAAACCAACCAAAAACAAACCAAACCAAACCAAACCAAACCAAGCCAAACCAAACCAAACCAAAATCAAACCAAACCAAACCAAATCAAACCAAACCAAACCAAAACAAATCAATACCAAACCAAGCCAAACCAAAACCAAATCGAACCAAACCAAAACCTAAACCAAACAAATCGAACCAAACCAAACTAAACCAAACCAAACCAAAACCAAGCCAAACCAAACCAAACCAAACCAAACCAAAAACCAAACAACCCCAAACCAAGCCAAAAACAAACCAAACCAAACCAAACCAAAACCAAACCAACCCCAAACCAAGCCAAAAACAAACCAAACCAACCAAACCAAAACCAAACCATACAAAACAAAACCAAAACCAAAACCAAACCAAACCAAACCAAAACCAAACCAACCCCAAACCAAGCCAAAAACAAACCAAACCAAACCAAA
>CM054160.1:50324186-50341686 GCA_028751875.1 Rapana venosa
CCTTCGTGATACTGTTCTCTACTCTCCTCTGTCTCTTCTCTCTTCCTCTATCATCCTCTCTCTTATCGCTCATCTCTCTCTCTTCTCTCTCTCTCTCTCTCTCCTCTCCCTCTCTCTCTCTCTCTCTCTCTCTCCTCTCTGCTCTCTCTCCTCCTCTCCTCTCTCTCTCTCTCTCGCTGGGTATGGATAGCTCAGAAGAGGTCAGAGCACACACTTTCCCCAAGCTAAGGTTAAGCAGTGTTGAGTGTGGTTACCAAACGGATGGGTGACTATGTGCACGCCTTGGCTTCAGTACAGTCCCCCAGTTCTCACAACTGTGAATGGGGTGCCTGCCCCCCTCTTTAGGGACAGGGAAGATAAACTAGTGATAGACATTAGACAAAATGCAATGTACAGGCTCAACACTGTAGGAACACAATGAATCCTCATTCGATGATCATTTTCAACTTTTTCATGACTGCCTGGTCTTGCTCTATGTCCCAAAATCTCCCCACACAACCCAAAAAAAAAAATAATCCCCAAAAAACACACAACAAAAACAAACAACAACAACAACAAAACCCAAGCACACTGTGCACTTTTTTTCATACTGCAAAGAAAATCTGTGAAAATGACCAAACGTTCATTTTAGCCCATGTACGGGATCACCCCCATTGGAAAAAGAAAAAAAAAGGATGTTTGTCAGACAAGGACGTTTTATGACTGCATAGTATCAAAATCAATTTTTCCCAAATTCCCAACATTAACACCGTGCATTTTTTCTTTCATACTCTAAAACATGTTTTAAATGAGCAGTGTGGTTTTTGTTTTTTATAATAATAATAATAATAATAATAATAATAATAATAACAACAATAATAATAATAATAATAATAATAATAATAATAATAATAATAATAATAATAATAAATGAAACTTATATAGCGTTATGTCTTATAAAGACAAATCAAAGTGCATGCATTCAACCAAATCTTACACAGTCATGCAATCAATGATAAATATTCAATAGTTTAAACAATCAGATATTTACAAACATGGTGCGCTGCAGACAAAATCTACTAAATTAAATTTCAATAATCAAATGTTTTTCAAAAGCACACACACACACACACTCACACAGGTCGTATACTTTAGCAAGGTGATAGGACATGGGTTAGTGAAGGTGGAATAGTTCTGATATGAAACAGGAGGGGGTAAATATACACCTATAGAAGATACTACACGACCTGGAAGCTAACACTGGAGTATGGCCTTAAAGGAAACTTCTGACAGGTGATATGCGGTGGTAGGGAAGGGGAACTAGCGGGAAGGAGAGGGGGGAGGAGGGGAGGGGAGGGAGTGCAAGACAAAGAGGACCCCATTGAAGACATTTAGCGACTCACAAGAAAGCAAGGGACACGTTTGTTTAACAGTTAGAGGCCAAGTGTGTGCCATGTTTAAGCACTTGATCTCTTCTTCATAGTTCTCATTCTGCCTAGGTAGGTAGTGGGCCTACACTCGATAGTGGGCAGTGGGGAAGGTAGTGTTGTTCGAGTTGAAGGAGTGTATTATAATATGGAAGGGCTGGAAGGGAAGCTAGCGGGGTGAAAAAGGAAATAGTATGTAGAGAAACACCGGATATTTGTAAAGAAACGGGATATGTATAGAGAGCAACAGGGTATAGGAAGAGAAACGGGGTATGTGTGGAGAAACGGGGTATGTGTGGAGAAACGGGTTATGTGTAGAGAAACGGGTTATGTGTGCAGAAACGGGATATGTGTAGGGAAATGTATGTAGAGAAACGGGGCACATGCCGAGAAACAGAATAATTGTATAAAAACAATAATATATGTATGTGTGTGTGTGTGTGTGTGTTGTGTGTGGTGTGTGTGTGTGTGTGTGTGTGGATAAGCGGGATATATGCAGAGAAACATTAAACAGAAGCAGTTGTCCTGTTGCTTTTCCTTTTCCTTTCTCCCTTACTCCCATGATTCCTGGTTTCTTCTTCTTTCTCTTCTTCTTCTTCTTCTCTTCTTCTTCTTCTCTTCTTCTTTTCTTCTTCTCTTCTCTTCTTCTTCTTCTTCTTCTTCCTTCTTTATTTATTTTCTTCTTCTTCTTCTGTTTCTTCTTTTTCATTTCTTCTTCTTCTCTTCTTTGTCCTTTTTCTGCTCCTCCTTCTCCTTTCCTTGTTCTTCTTCGTCGTCTTCTTCTTCTTTTTCTCTTTGTCCTTCCCTTTCGTCTTCTTCATCTTCTCCTTTTTTTCTTCTCCTTTTCTTCTTCTTCTCTCTTCTTCTTCTTCTTCTTCTTCTTCCCCCCTCCTCCTCCTCCCCCCTCCCCTCCTTCTTCTTCTCCTTCTCTTTCTTCTTCTTCTTCTCCTCCTTCTATCTTCTCCTTCTTCTTTTCTTATTCTTTTCTTCAGGCTTTTAGTTCAAGAGACATAAGCAGCACACGACAAGAGGGCCCATATTAAAGGCATTTAGGGGAGTAAGGGAAAAACACTGGACGTGTTTGGTCAGCAATTAGGGGGTAAGTGTCTACCATGTTTGAATACTTCATACCCCCTTATTCCTTAACTCTATAGGTGTGGGGTTTTTCTGTGTGTGGATAGGTAGGGGCGGAGGGGGGGGGGGGTGTACCCTGATAATTCTTTTCAATAGAGAATTTGATTTGGTTGTAACTTGCCTTTGACGTGGTTTTGGAGAAGAACACAGTTTTTCTTCGTCAAACGCTCAGACAGCAACTATTGTTTTCTGTCATCTCTGCGAAAACGCGTTTCGCTGCCGTTAAGCGCCTGGCAAGTCAGGCCCAGCACATCCGACTTCGGCGAGGAAGAGAATTGTTATTTTGTTAAGTCTTTCTGGGAAAAAAAGGCAGGAGAATGGACCAAGAAGGCAGAAAAAAGACAAGAAGGTGGTGATAAGAAGAAACAGAACAAGGCAGAAAGAAAGAGAGGGATAGAAAAGAGGGAATTCCTAGCACAGAATTTATAGTTAATAGCCTGTGTAGGGGACGGGGTATAGGGGTGAGAATATGTTTGACTTTTTCGGTATAAAAGATGAGATGTGTTGAAGAATTATTGTTATATTTATATCTGATCGACCCGAATCAATAATTATAGGATAGCTCAGTGGTCAGAACACTCGCTTTCCCCCAGCTAAGGTTAAGCAGCATCGAGCATGGTTACCACTTGGATGGGTGACCGTTTGCGCGCCTTGGCTTCAGTACAGTCCCCCAGTTCACCCAGCTGTTAATGCGTACCTGCCCTCTTTAGGGTCAGGGAAGGTACAGCAGCGAGGGAGAGGAGATGGGCGCCGCCCTCAATATGCTGGCCCCTGGAGAAGTTGAGGTACCTGATGTCTCGCTCCCCTACGACCGCATGGGTTATGGGACACCTTTACCTTTACTTTTTACTTGTATGTGTATATGTTTCTACCTGTTTAAGACATTATTGCAGGTAAAACAGCAATGCATGTATGCTATTTTGCACCTAAAGTGATTCAGAAGCTCTCTTGTTTTCTAAAAATTATAAAAATACATGCAATATAGCTTTTTGAAAAAAATTCATGCCCAGAGAATAATCATGTTTGGCTGTCATATCAAATGTTTCTATTGATGTTTTTTTCTCAGCTAACACATGGTAAAAAAGGGTGGGTGTCCCATAACCTATAAGGTCGTAGGGGAGCGAGGCGTCAGAGACCTCACTTCTCTAGGGGCCAGCATATTGAGGGCGGCGCCCATCTCCTCTCTCTCGCTGCTTTCCCTTCCCTGACCCTAAAGAGGGCAGGTACTCATTTACAGCTGGGTGAACTGGGGAAACTGTACTGAAGCCAAGGCGCGCAAACGGTCACCAATCCAAGTGGTAACCACGCTTGACGCTGCTTAACTTGGCTGGGGGAAAGCGAGTGCTCTGACCACTGAGCTATCCCGTCCCCTAATAAATCCCTGCATAGAATTTGACAGAAGAATACTTTACACAACAACATTCTACATTATAAACAAAACATAAAATCCACATAACATTTTTTTCTCACAAAGTAATTTTGTTATAATATGATGATATCGCAGACTAGCTGTAGACTAGATACAATGTTAACATTTTTCACTAAATAATTTTACCAAAAATATGGTCTTACAAAATAAGATTTTAAAAAGAGAAATAAAGATTTAACACAATGTGATTTTGTGGTAGAGTGAATCTTGCACAGAGTTGGAGTTTAAAGATTGCCTTTATAGACAGGGCATTTTTTAAATTGGAGATTTACTTTAAGAATCCAAAGCAAATAGACCAATGCTACGAAGTTAAATGATTACAACTAGAACACACTATATCCCTAAGAAACTTCAGCAGTTTTAAAGTCCTGTGCTCCACACGCCACTCGCTGTCTCGACTACACACCAATATTTGAAACCTCCAATCCCCCACCTACCTTTCCTCCACTTGCAATTTGATCCTGTACATCGTGGTTCTAACATGAACAAATATTTGCTAGAATAATTCCTCTCCAAGCGTGCTGGAAGGTTTATAGCTTCAAATAGGAGTTAGGATTAAAGTGTCACTTCTTGAACACACACACACACACACACTCAGACACACACACACACATACACACACACACACTCAAACACGCATACATACACACACATACACACAGACACACACAGACACACACAGAGACACACCCACACACTTATACACACAGACACAGAAACAAACACACACAGACATACACACACATACACACACATACATACACACACAGACACACACATACATACACACACACATACACACACATACATACACATACACACACAGACACACAGACAGACACAACACAGACACACACATACAAACACACAAACACACACAGACACACGACAAAAACACAAACACACACACACACACACACACACACACATACACACACACAAACACGGACACCCACCCACCACACCCACACACACAGACACACACAGACACCACACACACACACACACACACACACACACACACACACCAACAAACTCTCTCTCTCACCACACACACACACACACACACACACACACACACACACACGGAGGTGAGCTGTTTAAAATCCTGCCCATGAGAGGGTGGGCAAACAAACACAGGACAAGAGGACCCTTGCTGGAGTCAGCTAGTGGACAGGGGAGTGCTGGACACTGGACAGTCCTGGTCAGCTCTTAGTGGTCAAGTGCCTTTTTTGACATTTTCTTCTTCTTCGCTAGTCTTCTTCTTGTTCTTGTTGTGATTCTTGTTCTTGTTGTTGTTCTTGTTGTTCTTCTTCTTCTGATTCTTCTCATTCTTGTTCTTGTTCTTGCTCTTGTTCTTCTTGTTCTTGTTCTTGTTCTTCTTCTTCTTCTTCTTCTTCTTCTTCTTCTTCTTCTTCTTCTTCTTCTTCTTCTTCTTCTTCTTCTTTTGATTCTGATTCTGATTCTTCTTATCATTCTTCTTATGGTTCTTCTTCTTGTTCTTCTTGTTCTTGTTCTTCTTGTTCTTGTTCTTCTTCTTCTTCTTCTTCTTCTTCTTCTTCTTCTTCTTCTTAATTCTTTGCAATTCTTCGCAATTCTTCGCAATTCTTCGCATATCTTCTTCTTCGCAATTCTTCTTCTTCGCAATTCTTCTTCTTGTTCTTCTTCTTCGCAGTTCTTGTTGTTGTTGTTGTTGTTGTTGTTGTTCTTCTTCTTCTTCTTCTTCTTCTTCGCAATTCTTCTTCTTCTTCGCAATTCTTCTTCGCAATTCTTCGTAATTCTTCTTCTTCTTCGCAATTCTTCTTCTTTTTCTTCTTCTTCTTCTTCTTCTTCTTCTTCTTCTTCTTCTTCTTCTTCTTCTTTTCTTCTTCTTCTTCTTCTTCTTCTTCTTCTTCTTCTTCTTCCTCTTCTTCATTGCAATTCTTCGTAATTCTTCCCAATTCTTCTTCCCAATTCTTCTTCTTCTTCTTCTTCTTTGTCGTCGTCGTCGTCGTTGTCGTCGAAACCTCGGACAGAAACGACTGTTGTCTGCTATATGAGCGAAAATGCGTCCTGCTGCCGTTAAGCGCCTCACAAGTCAGGCCCAGCGCAAATGTTGAAACACTTCCTCCCTCCACGTGCCTAAGTCTGGGGCGTTTTTGTTTCTTGTTTTTTTCTTTTTGTGAGGAGAAGGGAAAGAGAGGAGGAGGAGGAGGAGGAGGAAGAAGGGGAGGAGGAGGAAGAGGAGGAGGAGAAAGGGGAGGAGGAGGAGGAAGAAGAGGAGGGGGAGGAGGAGGAAGAGGAGGAGGAGTATGAGGAGGAGTATGAGGAGGAGGCTGACTGGGAGGAAGAGGAAGAAGAGGAAGTGGAGGAGGAGGAGGAAGGAGGAGAATGAGGAGGAAGGAGAGAAGGAGGAGGAGGAGGAAGAAGAGGAAGAGGAGATGAAGAAGAAGAGGAGGAGGAAGGGAGGAGGAAGGAGAGGAAGAGGAGGAAGAGGAAGAAGAGGAAGAGAAAGGGGATGAGGAGGAGGAGGAATAGGAGGAGGATGGTAATGTTCACGGAGTGGATAGGTTTTCCTGGGAGAAAGGGAATAAGTTTCAAGAAGTGGTGTCACTGTTATTTTGACAGATTGTCTTCACTTCTCGGTTTTCCATATCGTGTGACTCAGTTTTCAGTTGTTTACGAGTACGTGGCCCATACTGCATAAAAATACAAAATCATATGTTGTAATTATGTCTGGTGGTACGACCTTTGAAGTAGCAATAATTATAGTTTGAATGTATGTGCGCGAGCGAGCGAGCGAGAGAGAGAGAGAGAGAGAGAGAGATAGAGGGAGAGAGAGTGAGAGAGAGGGAGAGAGAGAGAAACAGAAAGACACAGAGAAAGACAGAGACAGAGATTCGGAGAGACAGAGATTCGGAGAGACAGAGAGCGATACAGAGAAACAGAGATACAAACAGACAAACGCACATACAGAGAGATAGACAGAAACATATACAGACAGACAGACAGACAGACAGACTGACAGATAGACAAAACTGACAAAAAGGGAGGGAGAGAGATACAGACACACACACACACACACGTACACACGCACACACACGCACGCACACACGCACACACACGCACGCACACGCACACACACATACACACAAACACTCGCTCGCCTCTCTCTCTCTCTCTCTCGCTCTCTCTCTCTCTCTCTTTCTTTCTCACCTTTTATCGTCTCGCTTATAGGTATAGTGTATCCTGATGAAGGATTCATATTTTATATTTTCAATACTTTATTGGACTTGCCTCTGTACTTAAGTTTTAATGAGTGCCCTATTTCAATATCTTATAATTATGTGTAACAAGTATGTGTACCATTTGACATTGTGTAGGTGTTTATCTTTATGACATATTAAGTTTGGTTGTGTTATTTTTCTTGGCTCTGTTGTTGTTTTGTTGTTGTGTTTGTCTGTTTTTTCTCTTTTTTATTTCTTCTGTTGGTTTGGTTTTTCTTTCTCTTTTGTTTGTTTATTTGTTTTGGTTAGGGTTTTTTTGGGGGGGTGGGGGTGGGGGGTGGGTATTTTAGGGTTTTCTTTTATTTGCTTGCTTTGGGGGGGGGGGGGGTGGTTGTTGGGGGGGACTGTTTTGAAAAGGGTTATTTCCCCTTGTTTTTATTGTGAGACTGTATAAGTATTGGGTTATTATTATTAAGATGTATCCCTAACGGGCGGGGACTGGATGTAAAAAAGCACATATGTGCTTATTTATTATCCTCGACATAAAAGAATTTGTCAAAAGAATTTGTCATTGTCATTGTCATTGTCATTCTCTCTCTCTCTCTTCTCTCTCTCTCTCTCTCTCTCTCTCTCTCTCTCTCCCCTCTCTCTCTTCCCCCCCCCCCTTCCCCACGACTTTTTATCTCTGTAGGCACTCCAACTTACACATTCTTTCCTCCCTTTCCTCCCCCCCCCCCCCCCACCCACCACCCCACCCCTAATCCTTTTCCCTAACGTCAAAATCCTTAAAGTGGAAAGACGTTTAAAGCGAACAACAGACAGACAGAGACAGAAATAGACATACAGACAGACAGAGAGCGATACAGAGAAACAGACAGACAGACAGACAGACAGACAGACAGACATAAGCACATACAAAGAGAGAACTCGGAACTCGGAACTTGTTTAATGTACATCGGCCATTGGGCCACAATGCAATACAACAGGAAAAGGAACCATATACTTTTCATCACCCGAGACTCGTTATGTTTTACGTACCCAAAAGCTAGTCATAAAAAGCGCAGCAGAATAAACTCATCTCATTTATTCACCCCAAGCCATTTGCGATAATGTAATAAAACGTGTAAGAAAACAATAATGACTGACATTTTCAATAACAATCCTGCTGTGTAGAGCATGTCTAAGTGAAACATATGAGAGAGAGAGAGAAAGAAAGAGAGGAAAGGGGAGAAAGAGAGAGACAGAGACAGAGAGAGGGGGGAAAAAGATGAGATGAAAAGAGAGAGAGAGACAGAGAGAGAGACAGAGGAGAGAGAGAGAGAGAAGAGGAGAGAGAGAGAGAGGAGGAGAGAACAACCGACTATTAAAAGAAGGGGTTGGTTGTTTGCCGATATGCTAAGCAAACATTTGCTCACAGATTCAAACATTATCAAAACACAAGATCAACTGTAAAGAGCAGCCATGTTTAATGCTGCATGTTTTGAATCCTCATAACACTTCCTTTCTTGTTTTTTTAATTTAAATTTTAACATCTAAAATCCCTTTTATAACAATAGGTACCAAGATGCTCAGTGAGTCAGACACTCGCTTTCCCCAAGCTAAGGTTAATGAGGCGAGGAGTTACACTTGGAGTGGGCTACCGTTTAGGGGTTGGTTGTTTCCCAGTCATAGCTAAGCAAACTTTGCTCTCAGGGTTCAAAGATTAAAAACACGGGGATCAATGGAGCCGCCATCATTTATGCTGGCCTGGATGGTTTGATCGCTCATAACCCACTTCGTTATGTTCTTTTTTTGATAAATTTAAGCATCAAAAGCCCTGTTATTAAAAATAGGAAAGATACGGCAGTTTTTGGTCAGCGCAGTCGCTTTATCCCGTTAGGTTATCGATCGCGTTGTTACGAAGGGATGGGTGGACGTTTCTGTCAACGTCCTGAGGTTCGGGGTTCGTTCCCCCTGTTCTTCCAAGTTTGACAAATGGAACAATGTCCATTCTTAGGAGTCAGAATAAAGCCGAGGAGTGCGAGATGCAGACCCGCCCGTCAATCTGTTGGCCCCTTAGAAAGTGAGGTCATCTGACGGTGCACCCAACGACCAATTACAAACTCCTTATTCATACGACTGTTGAAGAAAAGCAAGAGGACTTTATTCATTTCTGGGATAAAAAGAGCGGACTTTGATTTGGTGGTTTATAAAGATTGTGTTATTGTCATGTTGTTGGTTTTTTTTATTATTTTAGTTATTTTTTATTTTTTTTTCGTTGTGTTTGGGTTGTTGTTCTTTCTTTCATTAATATTCATTGTTATTATTGTATATTGTTTTTTTTTTTTGTTTTGTGTTGTGTTGTTTTTGTTGTGTTGCTGTGTTGTGTTTTTTGTTTGCTGTGGTGTTTGTTTTTCTGGTTGCTGCTTTTTGTTATTGTGGTTTGGTTTTGTTGTCTTATTGCTGTTTTTTTGTTGTTGCTGTTGTTGTTCGTCGTTGTTTTTTTGTTTTTATTGTTATTGTTTTTGCTGTTTTTTCTATTTTCTTGTTGCTGCTTCTGCTGTTGTTGTTGTTGCTGCGTTGCTGTTGTTGTTGTCATTGTCTTAGTTGCTTTGTTCTTCGCTGTTGCCGTTGTTGTTTTTTGTTATGATTACCCGTTGTGTCTTGTTGATGTTGTTTTTGTTGTTATTTTTTGTTGCTGTTATTGTTGTTGTTATTGATGCTGTTGCTGTTTTCCGTTCCTTAGATAAACCTCTAAGGTTCACCAATGTTTAAACATTGTGTAGACATCCACTTACGCCCACCATTAAGGTACCGTATTCCGGCTTCCTAGTTTAAACGGTTCGTCTCTCCAGATCCTTACTTGCATGAAGATTTGGAGGGGGGGGGGGGGGGGGGGGAGAGGCGTGAGGGCCGAGGGGATGGGGGGAGGGGTTCGTTTTTTTTTTCTGGGAAAGGGAAGTAGGGGAGGGGGAGGGGGAGGGGGGAGTTCAGGGGTATCAGGTTTCTTATGGAGAAAGGGGATAAGTTTCCAGACACGGGTGTCGCTTTTATTTTGACAGATTGTCTTGACTTTATGGGTTTCCATGCCGTATGTCTCAGTTTTCTTGTTGTTTTAGCAGCAGGTGTTAGCAGAGTGCACAAGTACTCATAGGCTATCATTATGTCGCATGTCTGTTTGCAAGTGTGTGTGTGTGTGCGTGTTTGTGTGTGTGTGTGTGTGTGTGTTGTGTGTGTGTGTGTGTGGTGTGTGTGATGTGTGTGTGTGTGTGTGTGGTGTGAGGGAGAGAGAGAGAGAGAGAGAGAGAGAGAGAGAGAGAGAGAGATGGAGGGGCAGACAGACGGACTGAGAGAAAAGACGGAAAGAGAGTGAAAAACAAGAGTAAGAGGAAGAGAGAGAAAGAGAGAGAGAGAGAGAGAGAGAGAGAGAGAGAGAGAGAGAGAGAGAGAGAGAGAGAGAGAGAGGAGAGAGAGAGAGAGAGAGAGAGAGAGAGAGAGAGAGAGGAGGGGGGAGGGAGACAAAAACAGAGAGACATACAAAGAAAAAAAAGACCAAAAACAAAAAAATGAGGAGAAAAAAACAGAGAAGTCAGAGAGAGATTTTTTAAAGATGCTTTGATAGGTAAAAATGTGTGTCCAAAAACACAATATGGTCAATATTCTAATGATATCTTTTTAAAAAAAAAAGCAGACATAACTGTTGTACTGTTTGCTTGTTTTTTTCTTAACACACGCGGGGTAGCTTTTTATGGGTTTTTTGGGGTTAGATTTGATTTTAGGCCTTTGGCAAAAAGAATGCAGCAGAAGCCACGAACATATTTTTGAGATACTTAGTAGGACAATGTTAAGAAACCGGAAATATTTATTCCACTGACAGGTAAAGATAAAGGTGTTCCATAACCTATACTGTCATCAGGGAGCGAGGCGTCAGAGACCTCAGCTTCTCCAGGGACCAGCATATTGAGGGCGGCGCCCATCTCCTCTCCCTCGCTGCTTTACCTTCCCTGACCCTAAAGAGGGCAGGTACCCATTTACAGCTGGGTGAACTAGGGGAACTGTACTGAAGCCAAGGCGCGCAAACGGTCACCCATCCAAGTGGTAACCACGCTCAACACAAATAGGAAAGAAGTAAATGCCTGCAATGGTAGAAATCGCCATCTCTCCGCGATGTTTTCACTTCAACGTCTTTTCACATTACTATGTTCCTTATTCTGCAAGCGCGGTCGGGATAGCTCAGTGGTCAGAGCACTCGCTTTCCCCCAGCCAAGTTAAGCAGCATCGAACGTGGTTACCATTTGGATGGGTGACCGTTTGCGCGCCTTGGCTTCAGTACAGTTCCCCTCAGTTCACCCTGCTATAAATGGGTACCTACCTGCCCTCTTTAGGGTCAGGGAAGGTAAAGCAGCAAGGGAGAGGAGATGGGCGCCGCCCTCAATATGCTGGCCTCTGGAGAAACTGAGGTCTGTGATGCCTCGCTCCCCTACGATCACATAGGTTATGGGAAACCTTTACCTTTACCTTTATTCTACAGGTGAAGTTTTTGTCTAAATTCTTTTTTTCTTTTTTTTCTTTTTTTTTTGGGGGGGGGGGGGGGGGGGGGGGGGAGGGGGGGGATTATTGGAGAAAGAGAAAGCTGTTCAGAGATGGGGAGGGTGTCTCGGAGAAAATGGCGTTAAGTTTCAGATGCGTTGCACTTTTAGTGGACAGATGCTGACAAAGTCTGTTGTTGTCTTGTTGAGGGTTATTGCAGAGGAAAGCCATGAGCTTTAAATTCTAAATGGGGGGGCTAGTGAGTGAAGGCAAGGTAGACTGCGTGTCCTAATTGGTGAAACTTGAAAAGTAAAATTATGTAATGGCAGATTTTTTATTTAAGCGAGAGAGAGGAGAGGAGGGAGGGAGAGTAGAGAGAGAGAGAGAAGAGGAGAGAGAGAGAGAGATGAGAGAGAGAGAGAGAGAGAGAGAGGAGAGAGAGAGAGAGGGAGAGAGAGAGAAGAGAGAGCGAGGGAGAGAGGAGAGAGGAGTGAGGGAGAGAGAGAGAGAGAGAGAGAGAGAGAGAGAGAAGTGAGAGGGAGAGAGAGAGAGAGAGAGAGAAGGGGGGGGGGGAGGAGAGAGAAGGATGCAGACTGAGCCAAAGAGATATTTTATTTTAAGCGAGAGAGAGCGAGGAGAGGGAGGGAGAGAGAGAGAGAGAGAGAGAGAGAGAGAGAGAGAGAGAGAGAGAGAGAGGAGAGAGAGAGAGAGGAGAAGAGCGAGGGAAAGGAGAGAGAGAGAAAGCGAGCGAGAGGGAGAAGAGAGAGAGGGGGGGGAGAGAGAGAAGGATGCAGACTGAGCCAAAGAGAGACAGAAGGAAGAGAGAGAAAGGAAGAGAGACAGACAGGACAGATATAAAGACAGGCAGATGCCAAGAGAGACACAGACAGAGTTAGAGAGGAGTTGGTGAGTAAGAGACAGAAACAGGGAAAAACCGAGAGAAAGAGCCAGAGAGATAGACAGACAGAGAAAGAGACAGACAGGCAGAGAGACAGACAGAGGACAGACAGACAGACAGAGACTGGACAGCAGACAGTCAGAGAGACGAGAAAGAGATAGACAGACAGACAGACAGAGACAGACAGACAGACAAGACAGACAGAGATAGACAGCATCAGACAACAGAGACAGACAGAATACAAAGATAGACAGAAAACAGAACAGGACAGAGGCAGACAGAGAGACAGACAGGGCAGAGAATAGAGACAGACAACAGGATACAGACAGACATAGAGACAGACAAGAGAACAGAGAAGAGAAAAGACTGTGACAAACAGACCAGACCGTCATCTGAGACAAACGAAGAAGAAGAAGAACAGGCGAAGAGAGACACACAGATAGACGTACCCCGACAGAGCAGGAGAGACAGGGAAGGACACAGACGGAAGACAGAGAAAAAAGAGAAAGAGAGAGAGCGTGGGTGAGAGATTAGAGAGCAGACAGTATTCGGCATCAAAGAAGAGAGAAATGAAAAGGCAAAAAGTATGGCGCTAAAAGTTTAACACGTAGTGCACTAGAGAGAGAAGAGAGAGAGAGAGAGGAGAGAGAAGAGAGAGAGAGAGAGAAGACAGACGAGAGGAGAGAGAGAGAGAGAGAGAGAGAGAGAAGAGAGAGAGAGAGAGCAAGACAGAAACAGGGGAGACAGAAAGAGAAAGAAAGAGAAAGAGAACAAAAGACTGACGGAGACAAGCGACACAGGAAGACAGAGATGGGTAGAGAGAGAGGGGGAGTAGATAGATAGAGAGAGAGAAAAAAGATGAGAGATGTGAGAGAGGAGAGAGAGAGAGAGAGATAGAGAAAGAAGAAAGAAAGAGAGAGTGAGAGAGAGACATATTTAAGAGAGAGGACACATCCAGATGCAATACTGTTCTGAAGTTTAGGAATGTAAAAATAACATACGTCTTTAGAAACCATAACACTAATTGAATATAGCACTTTCCCTTTAAGCATTTAACGGGGGAAAAATCATGCTAAATTTCTGTTTTCAATGTTTTGACGGTGTCATCAGGTGCAGCTTATCACCAGTTTCTGTAAAATGTATCCAGAAGATATTTTTAAAAAATTATTTATTGATAAAGGAACTCAGTCAAGTTCTGCGAATCGTTCAACTCTTTAAATGCACACAACAGCTGGTAAGTTGTGAAGTTTACTTTGAATGTTTTTTTGGTGGGGTTTTTTTTCGGTGCGGGGTGGGGGGTGGGGTGGGGGTTGCTTTTTGGAGAGAGAGAGAGAGAGAGAGGAGAGAGAGAGAGAGAGAGAGAGAAGAGAGACAGACAGACAGACGACAGACAGACAGACAGACAGACAAACACAGACAGAGAGACAGAGACAGAGACAGAGAGACAGATTCAGACAGACAGACAGACAGACACACAGGCATACAGACACAGACACACAGACACAACACACACACACAGAGGAGAGGGGCATTTTGACAAGAAACAAGTTATCCAAAGTTAAAAAAAAATAATTATACACACACACACACTAACCAAAAAAAAAAACCCTACCTAATGTAAAAGCACTGATATCACTCGAGCATAAAAAAAAGAAAAGAACAAAACAAAAGAAATCTATAGGAAGATAGGCATGATGTCTTAGATTTAAAAGCTCTGCAGAATTCATTACCTTCGGAAAGAAACAAGGCGGAATCTATGTTTGTATGTTGAAATATTTACACTTCTCACGTTTTGATCTTCACAGACAAATTCAGAGGCTATAAGGCTTTGGGACTTTTTGAAGAGAAAATGGAGAAACAATTTTTTTCTTTTGGTGGGGGGAGGTTTGGGGGGGTGGGGGTGGGAGTGGAATCGTGTAACGTTAATAGGTTTAGATGGACTGCTTTCACTTTAAGTTTCAAATCCAAAGCATCTGTTTTAGATTTTTTTTTTTTTTTTGGGGGGGGGAGTAAAGTGTGACTGCGTGCAGTTTATATTTCATATATTATGTCATAATTCTGATTTAAGTTTTTATTCGGTTGTGGGTTTATTATTATTATCATCATTATTGTTGTTATTATTATTATTATTATTATTATTATTATTATTATTATTATTATTATTATTATTATCATTATTATCATATTATTATTGTTGTTATTATTATTATTATGTACTCTAAAGTAATAAATCTTTTTTTATTCCTTTTTATTTCTATGATAATGGAATAAGCACTCATGTGCTTTTTTTTACATCCATTCCCCGTGTGTATGCAGTTTCGTAAATTTGTTCATCTGTTCCCACCAGCACACAATGGCCTTCTCTTTCGAAAAGCGGAACTGGTTATGTGTGTGTGTCAGAGAGAGAGAGAGAGAGAGAGAGAGAGAGAGAGAGAGAGAGAGAGAGAGAGAGAGAGAGAGAGAGAGAGAGAGAGAGAGAGAGAGAGAGAGAGGAGAGAGAGAGAGAAGAGAAGAGAGAGAGAGAGGAGAGAGAGAGAGAGAGAGAGAGAGAGAGAGAGGAGAGAGAGAGGGCTGGAGAGAGAGAGAGAGAGAGAGAGAGAGAGAGAGAGAGAGAGAGGTACAGAGAGACAGAGAGAGGGAAAGAGAGAGAGAGAGATGGATGCTGTAGGGCTTTGCGGTTGATCAAAGTGAAATAGAATAGGTCTTAAGCTGTGATGTTGCTAATTGCCATATAATTATGATGCATTTCCTTCAGGTTTTGGTTGGTTTTCTGTGTGTATTTTGTTTGGTTTGATTTGTTTGTGTGTTGTTTTCTTTTTTAAACTCTTACACTTCTAGGTTGTTGTTTTTTTTCAGGGAGTGGAGACTATGCTTTATGTCTACAGTTTCCAGAACTGATTGAAGTTCTTTTTGAATCTGTCAACTCTGTAACGTATATAACAGCGCGTAGGCTGTGAAGTTTACTTTGAATGTTCTTAGGGATGGGGGATGGGGGGTGCGGGGTGTGCGGGAGGGTCAAAACAGACAGAGACAGAGAGAGACATAGAGAGACAGAGAGACAGAGAGAGACAGAGAGAGAGACAGAGAAAACAGAGAGAGAACGGGAGAGAGAAACAGAGAGGGGACAGAGAGAGACAAAGAGAGACAGAGAGAGAGACAGAGAGACGACAGAGAGAGACAGAGAGAGAGAGACATACAGACAGACAGACAAAGGGGAGAAATAGAGGGAGGGAGACGGGAGAGACAGATACAGACAGAAACAGAGAGATACAGACAAGGAAAGTGGGAGAGAATAAGGGTGTGAGGAGAGAGAGAGAGAGACGGGACAGGAACAGACAGAGACAGAGACAGAGACAGACAGACAGACAGAGATAAAGAAAGAAAGAGGGGGAATGACAGACAGACAGAGATACAGAAAGAGATAAAGACAGAAAGAGGGGGAGAGACAGACAGACAGACAGAAGACGAGACAAAGACAAAATGACAGAGAGACAAACAGACAGACAGACAAACAGACAAAAAGACAGACAGACAGGAACTGAGACAGATTCTACCGAATAACAGTAAACCTCTGCTCACCTAGAGAGAGACTCCATAACATCAACATACAGCGGTTTTCACACAGAAGAAATTCTACTGGGCACATGGGCATGAGGTCTGAGATTTGAACAATTCTGCCCCAAAGTCCTTCGGATGAGACTATAAACCGAGGTCCCGTGAGCGAATCCCCTCAGAACATCATTCGCACACGTTAAAACCTGTGCCGGTTTTCAAAAGAGTAGGCCATGATGTGCCGGAGGGAACGGATGACAAAGTCTACAAAACTGCATACACACGGGAACTAGATGTAAAAAAGCAATTGAGTGCTTATTCCGTCATCCTCGAAGTAAAGGTTAAAGTGTCCCATAACCTATAAGGTCGTAGGGGAGCGAGGCGTCAGAGACCTCACTTCTCTAGGGGCCAGCATTTTGAGGGCGGCGCCCATCTCCTCTCCCTCGCTGTTTTACCTTCCCTGACCCTAAAGAGGGCAGGTACCCATTTACAGCTGGGTGAACTGGGGGAACTGTACTGAAGCCAAGGCGCGCAAACGGTCACCCACCCAAGGGGTGACCACTCTCGACGCTGCTTAACCTTAGCTGGGGGAAAACGAGTGCTCCGACCACTGAACTATCCCATCTCCTCGAAGTAGCAGAATAAAAAATAAATGAATAAACAACAAATAAATAAAATAAATAAGGAAGAAGGTGGGCTCTGAGATTGCATGTTGGAATGATATATGCACCTCCTCCTGTTTCTCACTTCTCACAGAAATTCTCAGAAAATAAGGGGTGGAGGCTGTTGAAGACGAACTGAGGTAAAACAGTTAAAAAATCATAAAGCCTCTTTCGATAAATTTATTTCCTTGAAGGCGTCACCCCCCTATGTGCTTTTCAATTAACGTAAAGTTTGTCTGCGTACAATTTATGATTCATATGTGCGAGATTAAAAACAAAAAAGCAAAACAAAAATACTTCACTTAAAAAACAACAACACACCTATGAAATGATAAATTCTTATAACATCTGTTATGTTTCGATACACAATTACTCCCCGTGCGGTTATCGAAGCTGTCAGTATAAATACTATCCTCACCTTCTGGAAATTCTGTGCTAGGAATTCCCTCTTTTCTATCCTTCCATGTTTCTGCCTTGTTCCTGTTTTTTCCTTTCGCCTCCTTCTTGTCTATTTTTCCCATTCCTAGTCCATTCTCCTGCCTTGTTTCCCAGAAAGACTTAAAGATAACAATTCTTTTTCCACGCCAAAGTCGGATGCGCTGGGCCTGACTTGTCAGGCGCTTGACGGCAGCGCAACGTGTTTTCGCTCACGTGACAGACAACAACAGTTGCTGTCTAAGCTTTCGACGTAGGAAAAACATGGT
>CM054160.1:50356686-50359186 GCA_028751875.1 Rapana venosa
GAAGAGAGAGAGGAGAGAGAGAGAGAGAGAGAGAGAGACAGACAGACAGACAGACAGACAGAGATATACACATACAGAAAAATAAAGGCAGAGGCAGATATATAACAAGAGAAAGTCAGGGACGGTGACTTAGATAGAAAAGGGCATGGGAGAGACAGAGACAGACAGATACAGAGTGACAGAGAATGTCTCAGAGAGACAGATATAGAGACAGAGGGGAGAGACAGACAGAGAGACAGACAGGACAGAGATGCAAACAGACAGAAAAATGGAGGCAGAGACAGTAAGATAAAAAGAGAAAGATACAGAGGGCAGAGACAGAGAGACATGGAGAGGACAGATAGAGAAAAGAGACAGAGTGACATATAGAGGACAAAGAGATAGACAGAGAGAGACACACACACAGAGAGCGACAGATGGACAGACAGACAGAAAAACAGAGACAAAGACAAACATATACAAAGAGAAATATAGAGAGACAGAGACATGTCAGAAAGACATGGAGAGACAGAGAGAGAGAGACGAGGGGACAGATAGAGACAAAGAGAGAGACAGAGAGAGAGAGAGCGACAGATGGACATACAGACAGAAAAACAGATACCGGCAGATAATAGGAGAAAGAGACAGAGAATGTCGAAATGCATGGAGAGACAGAGACAGAGAGAGACAGACAGAGACAGAGAGATTTTGACTGAGAAAGACACACAGAGAGAGACAGATGGAGAGACAGAGAGAGAAAGAGAGAAAGACAGATGGACAGACAGACAGACAGAAAAACTGAGACAGAGAAAGATCAAAAGAGAAAGATAGAGAGACAGATACATAAACAGAAAGACATGGAGAGACAGAGACAGAGCGACAGAGTGACAGAGACAGAGAACAAGACAGAGGCAGACAGAGGCAGACAGAGACAGACAGGCAGACAGACTGAAAGAAAAAAAAAGAGACTGACACAGAGAGAAAGAGAGACAGAGACAGACAGACAGACAGACAGACAGACAGAACCAGACACACCGACAGACAGACAGATAGAAATGTTGTCTGTGGCAGGTTTGGGGGTGATGGTTGTGGGGGTGGGGGTGGGGGGGGGGGGGGGTGTTTGTTCTGCTTGTGGCCTTTTTCCATGCAACCTGCGTAGATTTTTTAATAGGAAGAGAAATAGGAGAGAGAGAGGAGAGAGGGTAGAGAGAAGCAAATGAGAGGGGGGGGGGGGGGGGGGGGGGGGGGGGGGGGGGGTGTCTGAGGGAGGCGGGGGGAGGGGGGGTTGGGGGGGGGGGAGTGTTTGTTGGACAATCTCTGGACCAAACTCTGTTTAGACAATCGGCAGTGTCAGTGTGTTAAAACGAGTTAATCAGGCTGAGAGTTTATGGCTTGAAGCCAGTCAGTGTCCTTTGCATGTGTATCTCTTTATTTTTCTTTGTTCTCTCTCTCTCTCTCTCTCTCTCTCTCTCTCTCTCTCTCTCTCTCTCTCTCTCTCTCCCTCCCTCTCTCTCTCTCTCTCTCTCTCTCTCTCTCTCTCTCTCTCTCTCTCTCTCTCTCTCTCCATTTTGTTCCTTGGCTAGAGCCCCTAGGTTTACTAAAGGTTAGATTTTACATATACAACTTGGAACAGGTTAGCTCAGTGGTCAGAGCAATCGCTTTTCTCCCCCAAGCCAAGTTTAAACAGCGTGGTTACCTTTTGAATGGGTGACCGTTTGCACGCCTTGGCTTCAGTACAGTTCCCTCAGTTCACCCAGTTGTAAATGGGGTACCTGCCCTCTTTAGGGTCAGGGAAGGTAAAGCAGCGAGGGAGAGGAGATGGGCGCCGCCCTCAATATGCTGGCCCTAGAGAAGTTGAGGTCTCTGACACCTTGCTTTCTTGTGACTGCATCAGTTATGGAAACACGTTTACCGTTAACTGTTTATCCTTTTTTTTTATAAAGTAGCCACATTCTGACTCTGTGGATAATGTTTCAAAGTCATACCAGTCTGCATGTGTGTAGCTTTTTAAAATTGTGTTATCCTTTCCTCGTGACACACACATGCACGTACGCACGCACACATGCACACACGCACACACACACACTCACACACACAATCTCTCTCTCTCTCTCTCTCTCTCTCTCTCTCCCCTCTTCTCTCGCTCTCTCTCTTTCTCTCACATACTCTCTCTCTTTAAAAAAAAATTTTTTTTAACTGGTTTAATTTAATGGTAAATGATGCAATAATGTAGTGTCTTAGTATAATCATTTCGAAATTTGTTCTTAGATAGATGGCTTGATGAAAAAAAGCAAATGCATAGCTTATTTAATGTACCATCTGGAAATAAAATTTTGACTTGACTTGACTTGACACACACACACATACTCTCTATCTCACACACACACACTCTCTTTCTCTCTCTCACACACTCACTCACACACACACACACACACACATACACACATACACACATACACACACACACACACACACACACACACACGAACGTGCGCGCACAAAATTAATAGTGTGAACAGGG
>CM054160.1:50361686-50364186 GCA_028751875.1 Rapana venosa
AGTAATCAGCTTTCAAAACATTTTTTTTAATTGGCACAAGCATTACTGTTATGGATACATGATTATCGCCTCTGTGGTCGGCGGGGCTAAATATAAGAGGATTGGATTGGATCGGGTTGGAAGGAAACTTAATTTTCCTGACTACAGATCGTACTTGTCATTACACAAAGATGCCAGACATATTTAATAATAATAATAATAATAATAATAATGAATGGAATTTATATAGTGCTAAATCTTGTAAGGCAACAAATCAAAGTGCTCAGATGACATTTTTTTCCCTTTTTTTTCTCTTCTTTTTTTTTTTATCGAGGATAATGGAATAAGCACTCATGTGCTTTTATTTTTTTTTACATCCAGTCTCTGTGTGTATGCAGTTTTGTCAATTTTGTCATCTGTTCCCACAGGCACACAATGGCCTACTCTTTCAAAAAGCGGAACAGGATTTAACGTGTGCGCAAGATGTTCTGCATGCGTTCGCACACGGACCTGGGTTCTTCTCCTTCTTCTTCTTCTTCTTCTTCTTCTTCTTCTTTTTCTTCTTCTTTTATTCAGAAACACAGCATAAACAGATTATGTCTTATGCCACTAAAGACAAATAGGGGGTGGGGAAGATATAGAGAAAATATAAGGGGAGTTGGGAGAAGAGAAGAACAAAGATTTTTAAAAATACTTTAAAAAAATTAGACAACAAACAAACTTAGCAAAACATACAGGAAAGCAAAACGCCTTTCCAAAAACGCAAAAATGGGGAGGGTGGGGGGAATTTTTATTACAAAATCGGGATGAAGTCATGATATTAAGGAAGACTAAAGATAAAATATTTTTTAAATGGTCATAAGCAACAAAATAAGGACTGAGAGAAACAGGGACAAATAGACAAATACACACATTATAGAAACAATGACAAACACCAGTGTCTTCATCTGTGTGTGCATGTGTGCCCATACAAACACGTGCGCACGTGCGCGCACAAAATTAATAGTGTGAACAGGGAAAACTATTTTCAGGAAAAAAGGCCTGAGGAAGGTCTCATTATTCAAGGAAGGTAGCTGATTAGTCTCCCCTTGCGCTCGTTTGTTGGGGTCGTGTTTGGTAGAAAGATGTTCCGCTTGAGGGTCTTTTCCATGCCATTGGCGTTTTGGGAGAGAGAGAAATATCACAGAGAGAGAAGGGGGGGGGGGAGAGATGGAGAGGGACAGAGACAGACAGAGACAGGGAGAGACAGAGACACAGAGAGAGGCACAGAGAGAGAGACAGAGAGAGATACCGAGAGAGAGAGAATGTGTCTGTGAATACAACACAACACAGTACAACACAGTATTACAAGACATTACATTGCACTACACTACACTACACTACACTACATTACACTACACTACAGTACACTACACTACAGTGCACTATACTACACTACACTACACTACATTACACTACACTACATTACACTACACTACACTACATTACACTACACTACACTTCATTACACTTCACTACACTACACTACACTACACTTCACTACATTACACTACACTGCAATACACTACACTAAACATCATGACACAGCACGACACACAAGAAACTACACGACACCACACTACACTCCACTCCCCCCACTCCACTCCACTCCACGCCACTCCAATCTACTCCACTCCACTCCACTCCACTCCACTACACTACACTGCACCCCACTACACAACAAATCAAGACAACAGAATCTTATACGATACAACACAACAAAACACAAAGCAATACATCACAGCACACAACACAACACAACACAACACACAATTCAACACAACACAACAACATAACAAACACAAAAACACGACTTGCAACAATACCAGAACATCGACACACAAAACACAGATACAGAGAGAAAATAGCCATATGCCTCATACCTTTTTCTTTCGTTTTATTTAATTTTTTCTTTTTGACGAAACCAAAGGGAATGGGGAAAATTTAATCAAAAGGAATTCAGAGAGTGTCTGCATGATTGAACTTCAATCTGCTGGTGGTTTGGCACAACTCCGTGTCTTTTCCTGCCTAGTTACTTCCCCTGTTGTTACCGGATGTGACGTCAGTGGCGTGTGGGCTGGAACGAAATAAAACGAAATGAAATAGAAAGCTGGAAAACAGTTCTCTCTTTTCTTCTATTTGTGTGCGGTTTGTTTCAGAGTAAAATTAGTTTCGTTGTGTGTGTATGTGTGTGTATGTTTGTGTGTGTGTGTATGTGTGTCTGTCTGTCTGTCTGTGTGTTGTATTTGTGTGTGCGTGCATGTGTGTGTGGGGCAGGGAGAGGGGTGTGCTTGGGTGAGTGGGTCGGAGCGTGGTGAGTTTGGTGTGTAAGTGGGTGGTCGATTGGTTGACTGGTTGGTAGACAGGCTGCGTGGGTAGGTGGGTGGATTCATGAATTACTGGTTGGTTGGTTGGTATTTTGGTTGGTTGGTTGAATGGCTGGTTGGTTGGTTGGTTGGTTGATTGGTCTTTTGCTTGGTTG
>CM054160.1:50369186-50374186 GCA_028751875.1 Rapana venosa
GATGGGCGCCGCCCTCAATATGCTGGCCCTAGAGAAGTGAGGTCTCTGACGCCTCGCTCCCCTACGACCTTATAGGTTATGGGACTCCTTTACCTTTTTTTTTTTTTTTTTTTTACTTCAAGTCATGTTTCACACATACAACGTAAACTGCACGACAAACAAACAACAAAATATGCAACAGAACGAAATGTAAGCAGATTGACCTGTTGAGCATAACAAGTAGTTATAACTGTCATGTTACTCTTGTAACCTTTCAAAACAATAACAGAATTCGATCTATGATTTTAGTAGTTCCGGATTGTACATAACTTTTGGCAAGTCTCAGCAGACGCATTACGTACGAAATGTCTCAAAACATTCGACATAAGTACAACTGAGTCTTTGCTTATATTCACAAAGTTCCACATTGACGATTCTGCCTCGCGCCCCTGTGGCACTTCTCCCATGACAGTGGAGCACTTCCTCCTCCAGACCTGTCTGTCCAACACACCAAAACCTGAGGACTGGCCGATATCTGGCCTACTGACCTGCCGATGAGGGACAAACTCTTCGGACCCCTGGAGGGCCTTCAGCGTACCACGGCATTTGTCAGGGCCTCAGGAGTTGCTGTCTGAGCGTACGTCAAATAAGAAGAAGTCTTCTGTCTTATTGTTTTTGGTATTTGCCCTTAAACATATCTCAGAATACGTTTGTTTTGCTGTTTAGCTTGCAATCATTTGTGAGCCAAAGTTGAAAGAACATTAGACATATATATATAGTCACAAACTTACTGTGCAAAGGTCAAACAGCAATCCCCAGGTCATCCAAGCTTCCACGTGATATTTGTATCACGATTATCATGCGTTAATCTGAGTCTGTCATAAAAAACAACCACAACCTTACAAACAATATACTTGTTTTTTACTTTGAATATGTCAGCATGGCTCCACACACACACAAAAAGTTAGCTGACATTTGGAGTTGATACTACTTGACCTGTAACGTAGCTGTGGATTGAGGCCCGAGATTGCTGTTCAAGATGGCGTGAACAGCTTCAGACTTATGAGATTTCGCCACCACCTACCTTCGTCTCCAGTTTGTCCTCCTTCCTCCTCTCATCACCTCTCTGCCCCCCACCCCCACCCCCCACCATCCCATCCTTCTCTCCAAATCAGTCTATGGTGTCATTACTAGGTACCACTGTCGCTAAGAGATTGTTGTTGTTGTTGTTGTTGTTGTTGTTGTTGTTGTTGTTGTGCATTCCCCACCTTAACATCCAGGAGGTCACCCATAATTTGCACTCGGACTCATTCCCCCTACCCCCAAGTCCTCCGGATGAGACTATAAACCGAGGCCCCGCGTGCGAACGCACGCAGAGCATCTTGCGCACACGTAAGAGTAGGCCATTGTGTGCCGGTGGGAACAGATGACAATTTACAAAACTGCATACACACGGGGACTAGATGTAAAAAAAAAAGCACATAAGTGCATATTCCATTATCCTCGATATAAAAAAAAATTAACAAAACAAAACCAGAAATCACTATGAGACTGTGAATGCACACTAGATCAAAAGTGTGTGTGTGTGTGTGTGTGTGTGTGTGTGTGTGTGTGTGTGTATGGCTCTGTTCATGTACCTCACCACGTAAACAGCCATGTTCCGTCTTAAGAAGATTGGGTGTTCTGCTTTAAAGAAGACAGTGCGGGTTGCTATGTCAAGAGCTTGACCTGGCTGAAGGCAATCTCAACACAGCAGTTTAACGCGTAAAGTCATTTGAATGCAGACCTCGGCACTTACCTTACATCAATAACTGACACAGCATTTGGCCTGGGCTACAGCAGGACTGCAGGGAACAGTGCAGGGGAAGAGAAGGCGAGGCAGACAGAGGAAGAAATGGGCAGACAACATCACTGAATGGACAGGGAAGAGCCTCTCCACAACCCAGGTACTTGCACGCAACCGCCGCAAATGGAGCCAGCTGGTGCAACGTTCGTCAATGCAGTGCCCCTATGACCCCTGAGGGGGTTATGGAAGCAGAGGAGATGATGAGACAGAAGGACGGGATAGCTCAATGGTCAGAGCACTCGCTTTCCCCCAGCCAAAGTTAAGAAGCATCAATCATGGTTATCACTTGGATGGGTGACCGTTTGCGCGCCTTGGCTTCAGTACAGTTCCCCCAGTTCACCCAGCTGTAAATGGGTACCTGCCCTCTTTTAGGGGTCAGGGAAGGTAAAAGTAGTGAGGGAGAGGAGATGGGCACCGCCCTCAATATGCTGGCTCCTTAGAGAAGCTGAGGTCTCTGATGCCTCGCTCTTCTACGACCACAGAGGTGATGGGAACACGATTACCACAACCACCTCCTACAGCAGGTGACTGACTGGGCTTCAGGCTTACCGCCTTGAGAAATGGTTGGGGGCAAATGCCAGGTATGTTTGGAGTTTGATGTAAACTGATTGGCATACTCCCTTCTTGAAGAAAATGGCTCAAATACAAAAAACATGTATTTCTTTCTAGTTTGTTCTTATATGAGCGTGTGTTGTATAGGTCTGATTACTTTGTTGTATTTTTTCCAAATACACTTTTTTTTTAAACACAAAAACCCCGTACGATTCCAATCTCAAACGCTTTTGTAGTCATTCTGAATTAATTATGTTCAGATGAATACTCTCTCTACCAAGTTAAAGTCAAAACTCCAGTTAGCGACAATACAGACCCCTTCTTTACCCCAAAACACCACCCCCAACCACTACCACCCACACACCCCAAAATCTCATCCCTACCCCCCTCTCCACCATCACCACCCCCACGTCCACCCCCACCCCCCTTACCCTGCTGGGATAATGAAGTGATTTGGCCGGAGGGGGGGGGGGGGGGGGGCAGACCTCCCGGTCACCGAAGCGAGAAAATTCCTGGAAATTGCCTGCCCGCTTCCAAGGGAGACAACGATAAACAAAGGAACGCAACTCTTGCCCAGGGGAGAGCACTGTGCGCGTCTTAGTGTGTAATGGACAAAGGCTGACGAGACTGGTTAGGGCTGGATATTGGCTACTGCCTCCTTAGAGGAGAGCTGGGGGAGGGGGGTGCAGGGGGGGGGGGGGGGGGGGGGAGGGAGGAGTCAGATTAGAGGGGGTGGTGGGGTGGGGAGATGGGAGGTGAGTGTAAGGGGGGGTGGGGGGTTGAGGGGCAGCAGTAGGGAATCTGGAGTTGTCAGCGAGACAGAATGTGTTTATATCAGACGTGGAAGGTTTACGAAAACAGAGAAAGTGATTTTGTTTGTTTGTTGTTGTTGTTGTTGTTTTGGTGGGGGGGGGGGGGTGAGTGTTGTTTTTTTTGGGGGGTGGGGTGGAGGAGGGGGTATAGTTGCCACCAATTTTGTATTGTCATAATTGTCACACAACGTACATCCCCACCCACCTCTACCACCACCACCCCAAAAAAAACCCCAAAACAAACAACAAAAAAACAACCCACAACCAACAACAAAAAAACACCAACCACCCACCCCCCCAACCCCCCATAAAAAACCTAACCAACCTTCCTTCCCCATCACTTATCTCCTATTCCCGTTGCAGACCATGGGGACACCACTGAAGATTTTGCAACCAGCTTCCTCTACTCCCCGCGGTCCTCTGCTTTCCGTAGTAATTTGTTCCACTCAAGGCCAGTCAGTCCACTCTCTGATGTTGTCGAACAAAACCACTAAAATAAAATTAAAGGTATCACTATTTCTGTCAAGTGCCGTCAATTTTATATTTCAATGCTTTTTTTTTTTAAACAAAGGTTTTACGAAAGAGTTGCTATATGGATTACTTACCACCAGTTTAAACATTAATTGATTTTTGTGAACATCACATAGCATGGTTGCTAATTTGTATTATTTACCACCAAATTTTGTATTTCATTTTTTTTGTTGTAGAAAAGATAACTTACATACTTGCTATGTGGATTTTGCTACTAATTTTCTATTTTGAATAAATTTTTACGAAAGTTACCACCATATATTCTTTACCATTATATTTCAACGACTTTGCGCCAAAGTTACAGCATCAAAACCATTACTGCTTCAATGACCTACCATCAGTTTTGTTTTTCAAAGATGTGTAGGAAGTTTTATTTTTTTAAGTTACTATTTTGGGCTGTCTACTCTCACCCACTCTTTTCAACATCTTCCTTGAGAGAATCATGGCTGATGCACTGGAACATCATGAAGGATCAGTAAGCATTGGTGGCAGAACGATCACAAACCTCCGCTTCGCAGATGACATTGATGGAATAGCAGGATCAGAAAAAGAGCTTGCCAGCCTAACAGAACACCTGAATAAGGCCTCGAAAACATACGGCATGGAAATCAGTGCAGAGAAGACCAAACTGATGACTAATAACGCCAACGGCATTAGCACTGATATCAGGGTTAATGACCAGAAGCTGGAAACAGTTCAAAGCTTCAAGTACCTGGGAGCCATTGTATCAGACCAGGGATCCAAGCCAGAAGTAGTATGCAGGACTGCACAGACAATAACAGCACTGTCAAAACTAAACACCATCTGGAGAGATAAAAATATCTCACTTATCTCCAAGATCAGACTAATGCGCTCCCTTGTCATATCCATATTTCTGTATGCCTGTGAATCATTGACCCTGACTGCAGATTTGGAGAGAAGAGTACAGGCGGTGGAAAGCGTGCATAACAGAATCCAGCAAACCATTGGACGCTATGAGAACCTTCTAACGATAGTGAAAAAGCGTAAACTTAAATGGTAAGGGCATGTCACAAGATCCAAAGGACTTGCAAAGACAGTTTTACAAGGCACTGTCCAAGGAGGAAGAAGAAGAGGCAGACCAAGGAAGAGCTGGGAGGATAACATCAGCGAATGGACAGGCGTAGAACTCAACAAAACCCTGAGAAAGGCAGAACAGAGAGAGGAATGGAGGGAACTGGTTGTTGAGTCTTTGAGGGTGCCTCCACGGTCGTCAGACTACGGGACAGATAGAATAGATAAATAGATTTTGGTTTTCCCAA
>CM054160.1:50381686-50389186 GCA_028751875.1 Rapana venosa
AGAGAGAGGGGGAGGAGGGAGAGAGAGAGGGGGTGGGGAGGGAGTGATAGTACGTGGGGGTGGGGGGAGCGCGCACGCGCACAAACATAAAACGCAATTTTATTTTACGAGGGTAATAGATTAAGTTACAACGGTTATTTTTCATCCAGTCCTCAACATGAAAAAAGGAAGGAAGGAAATGTGTGTCATATATATCTAAACATGAAAGAAATGGAAGAGGAAATTTCGAGAAAAAAAAAAAAAAACCAATACGCAAAAGAAAGACAAAGTAAAATGTCTCTACCGACTTTAAACGACAAGGTAGTCTAATGGTTTATATATATATTATATATTTATATATATATAATTTATATATAAATATATATATATATATATATATATATATTATATAAAGACAAGATAATACATTCAAAAACAAAAAACTATTAAAAAATGAAACTTAAACTTTCAAATAAGTGTGTGTGTTTTAGTTTTGTGTGTGTCGTGTGTGTGTGTTGGAGTGTGGTGAGTGCATGTGTGATCATTGTGGTTGATGTGTAGGGGTGGTTGAATTGCAAGCGTTTTGATTTGCTTTTTCAAGATATAGCGCAATTAAATTCTTTTGTTATTTTTTTTTATTTTTTTAATTATTATTTTATTATCCCTATTTATTATTAGTATCAAATAAATAAATTGTGAACAGAAATAAGAAAAGTTGATTAAATCAATACCGCGACGAAAATAAACAACCCAACCAGCAACAATAACACTAATGCGATATGTGAAACATGCATATTAATCATTTCTAAAATGACATATAATAATTTATCACTAAAAATAATGTATAAGAGTGAGAGACAGAGAGAGAGGGAGAGAGAAAACACAAACCAATAAAAACATACACAAAACGATTTGATATAACAGCAATATCAAACAAACATAAAACTACATTGGCAATCTTCAGTCCTATATTATCATTTCAGGGTTAAGAACAAAAAAGCGATACCTTCGACAACAATAACAACAACAACAACAATACCAACACGTCATCAGATAATGATTTGACATTTCTTCTGCAGGCAACTGTCTACTAATTGGGTTTTGTCGTCAGAAATCTAGACTGTCGATAGAAACCATCTTGAAGAAACATACGTCATTGAAGCAGGAACACACAGGCTTGTGTGCATGCACAAATCGTGTGTGTGTGCAAACACGCAACGGGGAAGGCACAAGGCGGAGGTTTGTGCTTCTACATCAACGAGCGTTGGTGTGGTGATGTTAAAATTAGAACTACGCTATCGTGTGAGGACATTGAACTGCTCTCTGTTCGCTCCGGCCTTTTTACTTACACTGGAAATTTCGCCGATTATTTTTCACTTTAGTTTACATTCACCCCAAAGCGGAGAGTGGCTAGAGCAAGCTGATCATATATTAGATCACATCCATGTGCTCGATTCTTTATCCCCTGATGACCCTAAGTTTTTATCCTGGGTGATTTCAATAACTGTTCCCTTACTAAATACTGAAGAACTATGAACAGTTATGTGACCTGCCCCTACACGAAGAAACAAGACCTTAGACTTGTGCTATGGGGACTGTAGGCAGGGCCTATAGATCGTTGCCTTTGCCTCCCTGGGATCATCTGACCACCAACTGCGTTCTTTCTTGCACCCATGTCCAGTCAGTGTTTCGGCGCATTCAACCATAGTCAGACCGCAAAAAAATGGACTGCTGATAGTATAGCTAGTCGAAGCTGCTTTGATATGCCCTGACTGGATATGTTTTATGATGTGTGTTCCAGATATGATGAGTCACTGATGTTATTTGTTTCTTATATTTCATTTTGTGTTAGTTGTGTCTTCCAACTAAGGAGATAAACATTTACCAATAAACAAAGCCTTGGGTTTACAAAGGATCTGAAACGTGTTTTAAAACGAAAAAGAAAGTGTATTTTACCACAGGCCACAGAAGCAACAAAATGAAGGAAGTAAAACAAAGAAGTCAAAGCTGCTGTTGCAAGGGGCGCGTTTATATAAAAAATAGATAGAAGGACAAGTTTTGCGCTGGGAAAACAATTTTCGTGATACATGGTAAAGGGTATCAAAATATGTCTGCAGTAAATATGGTAGGTGTCCAACATGGTCAAAGATCAGTTTGCAGGGAGTATGTGTTAAACAACCATACGAAGACATTCTAACGCATTTTTTACTCGCTTTGAAGCATGATTTCTATAGATGAAATTAAATGATCTGTGAAGCAATCCCTAGTTTCTGAGAATAGCGTTCATTGTTGATGAAGAAATTATCTAGTAGCACTTAAAGGCAATAAATATTAACAAATCTCCCGGAACAGATGGTATTGTGGAAGAACCCTGAAATTTCTGCGCTATGAGCTTGCCAGTGTCTTCAAAACACCTGTTCCAGGCCTCACTGGGATACGTGTCAGTTTCCTGTTATTGGAAAACTTCATGTATATTACCTCTTCTCCAAAGAAACCCATTCATGCTCGGCTTATCGGATTTTGGACACCTGTAGCTCACATCTATTGTGATGAAAAAACGCTGGAACAAGATCGTAAAATCTCTCCTTCATTCTGCTCAGAGAAAGACCCTTGACCTACTGCAATTTTGATACAGTCTCGAAGGGGGTTGTCGAAGATGCCCAAATATCTCATTTTGATAACAAGTTGTTAGCCACTTGGAAACCACCTGTCTCTCATGCCAGAATATTGTTCGCTTGACATTAGTTCAGCTTTCAATACCAATGAGCCTCACGTTGTTAACCAAAATAATTTCAAATTTGACGTAGTCAATAACTTGTTCGTTGGTGATTGAATTTTACACCAACAGACAACAGCGGTGTTTTGGCCAACAAAATATTTTCTTCGGTTAGATTTACTGCACTGGTTCTCGCGGTTGCGTACTCCTCACCACTTCTGTACTATTCTATACACAGATGATTGCAGAAGCAACTATGGAAAATTCCTTTCTGGTAAAGTTCGCAGACGATTAGTGCTCTGTTTCCCCTCTTAATCCGGATCTGTCTTAGGACCATGGTCCAGCCCTCACCGAGTTCGTACATGTGTGACGAGGCCTATATATGGAGCTAAATGTTTCTAAAACTAAAGACCTGCTATCGACTTCAGAGATCAGGGCATCTCCTAAGACGCATTATTATCCTTATAAGATGGTTGAAAACGTTTTGAACTATAAGTATCTTGGAATGTTTTGACCACAACGTTAATCTGGGACGTTAAACACATGACGCTATTGTCAAATAGGGACAACAACGTCTGTATGTTTGAGGAAATGAACTCATTTTTGGTAGACAAAAAAGATCCTTTCCGTGTTTTACAAGTCTTTAATAGAGAGTGTTCTAAGTTTTGCTTTCATTTGTTGGTTACGAATAACCTTAGTGTTAAAAACAAGAATTGCCTGCAGAGATTTGTAAGAATCTGCTCAAAATAATTGGAAAAGAACAAAGAGATATCATGTCGTTCTGCAATCAGCAGCTTGTACGCAAACCCACAGCCATTTTGGCTGATCCTTCTCATGCTTTGTTTCCAGAATTTCAAATGTTGCCTTCGGAACGCCGTTTTCAGTGTCCCATCAGCAAAACCAACAGAAAAGAAATTCTTTTGTGCCAGTAAGCATTCGACTTCTGAATTCACAATGATGTTGACTAGCTAGTTCTTAAAATTTCTCTGAATTATCTGCCTGATTGTCATTGTTACGAGTGTAGTCAATACATAATTGTGTGTGTGTGTGTGTGTGTGTGTGTGTGTGTGTGTTTTGTGTGTGGGTGGGTGCGTGGGTGTGTGAAATAAGTCTATGTTCTAGTCAAACTGTCTTAAAACATTGAATTCATATATTGGTGTATGGTGTGCGTGGGCGTGTTCGCACACACACGTTACGTGCGTGTGTACGTGCTGCGTATATGCGTGCGTAAAAATAAGTTTTTATGTCTTCTAGTCAATGGGTTTAAAATTGTGTTCACAATTGATGTGTGTTCGTGCGGGCGTTTGCGTGTGTGTGCGCATGCGCGCGTGTGTGTGGTGTGTGTGTGTGTGTGTCGTGATATTTTTTTTGAAAACCAATATGAAATATAGCTTTTGTGTCTTTGATATATTTGATGAGTATCAATCTGCCTGTCAGTATTGTAATTGCCCTTCATGGGATGATTAAAGTGTTTTTGACTTGAATTGACTTGACTTGACTTGAAAGGAGTAATGTGTAAGGATATGTATTGCATACCCACATGTGTATATTCTTAGACATGGGGTATTTTATTATGTGCGTGTTGATTTGTATGTACACTGTCGTGTTTGCACGCGAGCACGCACTCGCGCGCTAATACACGCATATATACGCGCGTGCACACACACAGAAGAGTGCATGCACGCACGCACGCATGCTCACACACACACACGCACGCACGCACGCACGTACACTAACCAATCTATCACCATCCCCGCAGTATCTATCAACAACAACAACAACAACAACAACAACAACAACCACACACACACACAGAAGAGTGCACACACACACACACACGCACGCACACACACACACCGTCCAATATCACTTCATGTAGAAAGACGTTAAAGCGAGAACACACACACACACACACACACACACACACACATACACACACAAAACACACACATACATACACACACACAAACAAACACACACATACACACACAAACACACACACAAACACACACACAACCTTGCACACACACACACACACACACACACACACACACACACACACACACATACACACACAAACACACACACATACATACACACACACAAACAAACACACACATACACACACAAACACACACACAAAGACACACACAACCTTGCACACACACACACACACACACTCGCACACACACACACGTACAAACACACGCACCCCCCCCCCCCCCCCCCACACACACACACACACACTCGTGCACACACACACACTTACACTCCCTCACACCACATTCACACACACACACACACACACACACACGCACACACACTCACATACACACATTCACACACACACACACACGCACACACACTCACACACGCGCGCGCACGCACGCACACACACACACACTAACGCACGTAACGCATTTACGCACGCACACACGCACGCACACACATGCACACACACAAACACTCTCTCTCTCTTTCTCTCTCTCTCTGTCTCTGTCTCTCTCTCTGTCTCTCTCTGTGTCTTTCTCTGTGTCTCTCTTTCTCTGTCTCTGTCTCTCTCTGTCTTTCTCTGTCTCTGTCTAAGTTTTGATTTTTGTCTTTTAGTTGAAACTTTTGTAACAAAATTTCCTCAGGCACAACATTTGTTTCCTGATCATGATATGTTTATATCACCTGCAGTTAGTTTATCAGGTGCTGCTACTGCACGATTGTCTGGTGGTCTAATTCTGTTGGTTAAAAAAGAATTTGCTTCTCATGTTGAAAGTATTACTTTAGAATATGACAATGTAATTGTTTTGCAACTTTCTAAAAAACTTTTTGAAACTGAACTACCTGTAGTCTTAGTCGGTGCTTACTTGTCCCCCAGCTCATCTGGTTACTATCAAGAAACAGACATATACAATGGTGTTGCTATGTTAGAACATTGTATTCTTGATGTGGTCGAGATATTAGGTGATGTTCTGTTCATTTTATTTGGTGATTTTCAATGCTCGAACTGGCAATGAAAATTCTGATGATTCTGATGCTGTAGAGAGTATTATTGATAGTTTTGATTACCGTGAGGATGCTTGTGAACAGACCTTTCGGGCATCTAGAGACTACACATTGAATGATTTTGGTAGATATCTTTGATGTTTGTGATGAACTTGACTTATGTATTATGAATGATTTATTTGGTGATGTAAATTCTGCCAGTTTCACTTACATTTCTCCTACTGGATGCAGTGTTGTGGATTATTTCATTGTTATCAAAGGCATTACTACAGTTTTCACTAAGAATGAATGTTGGCCAAAGAGTTGAGTCAAAACATATGCCAGTTGAACTCTCCTTTAATTGTCATGACCCAAATAAAAATTAGAAATAAAGCTTGAAAATTTCAAATTAGATAAATTTGTATGGAAAAAAGAAAAAGTAGATGAATTCTTAGGAAAAATTAGTTCAGTCGAAGTAAGGCAGACTTTTGATAAAGCGGAAGACTTTATTGATACGAATATTAATGAGTCAATAACCACATTTAACAAAGGCCCTTCTTAAAGCAGGCTCATGTATGAAGACAGTCATACACATAGGACAGAAAAAGTCTCAAAAATGGTTTGATAAAGAATGTAGAGAGAGTAGAAAATTAGTTAGACAGAAGTTAAGAAAATTTAACAATACTAACAACCCTGATGACAATATATTGTATCAGGAAAACCGTAGACAGTACAAAGAATTACTAAGGCAGAAAAGGCAAAGTACCGCAGCGATCTGCTTCACTCACTTCAAGAAAATACTAACAATCCTTCAGAGTTTTGGTCCAAAATTAAGAAATATTTGAGTACAAAGAGTTCAACACCTAACACTATAAGCAAGTTGCAATGGTTTGAACATTCTCATGGCCTGTTTAATGATCAAGAACAGACCGAGAGAAGAAGTATTGAAAATGCTGAAATTAATGGAAATGTAACTTCTGACACTGAAAAGATAGAGCAGGACATCTCTGAAAATGAAGTTTATGCAGCTATAAGAGCATTAAAGAATGGCAAGTCTGCAGGGCCAGATGGTGTCATAGGTGAATTCTTTAAAAATTGTGCTTCATCTCTTGTGCCCTATCTAACAAAATTTTTCAATAAATTATTTTCGACAGGAACTTATCCCCTGTCCTGGACAGAATCTGTAATCCAGCCAATACATAAAAAGGGCGATACAAACAACCCAGACAACTACCGAGGAATATCTCTTTTAAATATCTCAAGCAAGTTATACAGCCACATACTTAACAACCGTTTGAATGAGTGGATTGAAGAAAATAAGTTGATAGGAGAATACCAAGCAGGCTTCCGTAAAAGGTACAGCACAATCGACCATATCTTTACAATATTTTCAACAATACAAAGCAATTGGTTTATCATTAAAAAGTTATATGTAGCTTTCATAGATTTTAGAAAAGCTTTCGACTCAATAGATAGGACTAAACTGTGGAATGTTCTGGAAAAGAAAGGACTTAAGGGCAATAGTAGAATGTATAAAGCAATAGTTAGTATGTATAACATTGTGCAGGCAAAGGTCAGAGTTAGGGGGGAGTTAACAGAGTCTTTTACACGTCCACTGCGAGTCAAACAAGGAGAAAAATGTAGCCCTGTATTATTTTTACTGCTTATTGATGAAGTAGCAAGAGAACTTGCCCAGCGTGGGAGGCATGGCATCCAGTTATTTCCTGACTTGGTTGAAATATGTGTATTAATGTTTGCTGATGATGTTATTCTTTTGTCAGACTCTGTGTGTGGCTTACAAAAGCAACTAAATGTTCTTCATGAGACAG
>CM054160.1:50411686-50439186 GCA_028751875.1 Rapana venosa
GCGCGCCTTGGCTTCAGTATAGTCCCTCCCCCAGTTCACCCAGCTGTAAATGGGTACCTGCCCTCTTTAGGGTTAGGGAAGGTAAAGCAGCGAGGGAGAGGAGATGGGAGCCGCCCTCAATATGCTGGCTCCTAGAGAAGTGAGGTCTCTGACAACCTTATAAGTTAAGGGACACCATTACCTTTATCTGAATCATGTTTTTATGTTTTATCATATTGCATTGTTATTGTTATTATTATTATTATTATTATTATTATTATTATTATTATTATTATTATTATTTATTATTATTATTTATTATTATTATTATTATTATTATTGAGTTTTGTGCTCGAACTCCAAAGTTTACCAATGGGGAGATTTGTGTGGGTGCGTTTGACCGCTTTTGATCACCACGAAGGCAGCCGCATTCTAGCTTCGGGGATTATGTCTCTGCATGTTTGTGTTTATCTCTCTGACTAACAGACAGACATGCGTGGGTACTCATTACTTACGCAGAAAAGTCAATCATTCTTGGCTTTTTCTTTCTTTCTTTCTTTCTTTCTTTCTGTCTGTCTGTCTGTCTGTCTGTCTGTCTGTCTTTCTTTCTTTCTCTGTCTGTCTGTCTGTCTGTCTGTCTCTCTCTCTCTTTTCTCTCTCTGTCTCCCTCTGTCTCTCCCTATTTCTCTCTGTCTGTCTGTATGTCTCTCTCTCTCTCTGTCTCCCTCTGTCACTCCCTCTTTCTCTCTCTCTCTCTGTCTCTCTCTCTTTCTCTCTATATCTGTCTCTCTGTGTCTCTATCTCTGTCTCTCTCTGTCTCTCCTTCTTTCTGCTTCTCTGTCTCTCTCTGTCTTTCTCTCTCTCTCTCTCTGTCTCTCTCTCTCTCTCTCGCTTTTAAAAAAAAAAAATTCTTTTTCGTAATACTTCAATATTGGCAGCTTGTGACATTTTGTTCTAGAACACAATATAGAGAAGTAGAACAAAGGCAAACAGACAAAGGCATAGGCAGGCGACAGCAAAGGGTTACTCCGAGATGCTTTGGGATGTGACTTTCTTTTTCAAAGGAAGGAGTTCTACTGCCAAGACTGTCGTGCTTAATAACAGGGGTAGGTTTGGGTCACCTTGGTGGATGCCTTTCGCAATACTGATGTGCCTTTCTTCGTTTTGTTTTTGGATTTGTTTTGGTTTGGTTTGGGTTTTTTCACCTGTGCAAATGATGTATGAGTAAAGGATGAGTGGGTTTTTGGGTGTGATTTTTGTTTTTAAGCGGTTGATTTTGTTTGTTATTCAATATAGATGTCTGTCTGTCATTCTTATTGCGTGTGGGTGCCTACCTGACTATCTATCTGGCTTGCTAGCTGGTTTTCTGTTTGTTTTACTAGTTTGTTTCTCATTTTATATAGTGTGTCCATCTCTCTCCTCTCTCTCTCTATCTCTCTAACTTCTTTACTGCTTCTCTTTTGTCTCCATCTCTCTCCAGTTTAAAACCTTCTTAAACTGTTTTGTTCACACACACACAATCTCAAACACACAGCACACATGTCTAATAACACTTTGAGTGAACAGACATAAAATCGAAGCAGCAACATAACAACAGACACACACAACACACACACACACACACACACCCCCCCGCATCACACACACACTCAAACAACACACACACACACACACCGCGCGCACGCACACGCACACATATCCAACCCATCAACCAACCAACCAACCAACCAAAAAACTAAACAGACAAACAAACAATGATTCCATTGAGGGCAGAAGGGTATTCCATTTCAGCGTTATGGTGGTAACAATAAAATGTTGAACGTTAATGCACATCCATGTCTTCTTATACAATTCTCACAAAATCGCCAAAACTGCACATGCCGGCTTTTTCTAGCCAAATAAATGCCAAGTGTGCAGAAAATGTGGTTGCGAAATAATTATAAACATCCTTACCTGGTGAGTCAGAGGCTGATTAATCATGGCAGAGGCTATAAATAAAATATTGTCTGGCATTTCGTAACCCTGTTATCACCCCTTCTGAATGCTTTGAAATTCTCCTCTGTGATTTCGCTTCCCTTTGCCTGCATGGATGGATTGATGGATGGTTGGAAGGATGGATGGATGAATGAATTGATGGATGGATGGATGGATGGAAGGGTGGATGGATGAATGAATGAATGGATGGATGGATGGAAGGGTGGATGGATGGATGATTGATGGATGGATGATGGATATGTTGATGTGATGGATGGATGGATGGAATGGATGATGATGGATGGAGGATAGGATGGATGGATTAATGCATGATGGATGGATGGATGGATGGATGGATAGATGATGATAGATGTAATGAGATGTATGTATGTATGTATGTATGTATGTATGTATGTATGTATGTATTGTATGTATGTATGTATGTATGTGTGTGTGATGGTGTGATTAGTGTGGATGGATGGATGGATGATGGATGAATGGATGGATAATGGATGATGGATGTATGTATGGATGGATGGATGTGATGTAATGATAATGTATGTATGTATGTATGTATGTATGTTGTATGTATGTATGTATGTATGTATGTATGTGTTGTGTGTGTGTGTGGTGTGTGGTGTGTGTGTGTGTGTGTTGTATGTGTGTGGGTGGTGATGTGATGATGTATGATGTGATGTGTTTGTATGTGTGATGATGATGTATGTGTGTGTGGTGTGGTGGATGTGTGGATGGATGGATTGATGGTGGATGGATGGATGGATGATGGATAGTGATGGAGGATGGATGGATGGAGATGGATTGGATGTATGGATTGTGGATGGATGGATGGATGATTGAAGGGTGATGATGATGATGATGGATGAGAGGATGTGATGGATGATGGATGGGTAGATGGATGGATGTGTGATGTATGTATGTATGTATGTATACATGTATGTATGCATGTATGTATGCATGTATGTATGTGTGTATGTGTAATGTATTTATGTATGTATGTATGTATGCTGTAGTTGTGCGTGGTGTGTGAAGTGTGTGTGTGTGGTGTGTCGTTGTGTGCGTGCGTGTGTGCATGTATCATGTGTGCGTGCGGCGTGGCGTGTGCGTTTGTGTGTATGTGCGTGCGCTCGCGTGTGTGTGTTGTAAGTGTATGTGTGTGTACTGCGTGTGTGTGTGAGTGTGTGCGTGCCGCGCGCAGGTGTGTGTGTGTGTGTGTGTGGGTGCGTGCGAGTGGTAATCGTGTGTGTATGTTGTGTGCGTGCGTGAGTGTTTGTGTGTGTGTGTAACAGAGAGAGAGAGAAAATGGGAAGGTAAAGTCAGAGAGATTAATTATGACGATGGCAGAGCAATATTTAGGTTAATGCGGTGAATCACCTTTGCGGGAATGAAATACATACTTACGTTCTTTCTTAATGCCCTTTATAATGAAAGTGATGATGCTGAAACGATGCTGCTGCTGCTGCTGCTGCTGCTGCTGCTGCTGCTGCTGCTGCTGCTGCTGCTGCTGCTGCTGCTGCTGCTGCTGCTGCTGCTGCTGCTGCTGCTGCTGCTGATGATGATGATGATGATGATGACGACGACGACAATGATGGTGAGGATGGTGAGGATGGTGATGATGACAACGACGCCGACGATGATAGTGATGATGATGGTGATGATGGTGATGATGATGACGACGATGATGATGACGACGACGATGCTGCTGCTGCTGCTGCTGCTGCTGATGATGATGATGATGATGATGATGATGATGATGATGATGATGATGATGATGATGATGATGGCCTCAATGTGATGGCCCCTAGAGAACTGAGGTCTCTGACGCCTAGCTCCCATACGACCATATAGGTTATGGGACACTTTTACTCCATAGAAGATACTACATGATCCGGAAGCGAAAGGTGGAGTGTAGCCCAACTAGCCCACTCCATCTTTCTCTGTCTTCCTTCCGCCTCTCCTCAAAGTGCTTCGTTCAGGCTACACTCCTGTATTAGCTTTAGGGTCATATAGTAGATTGTTAGTCGGAAATATTAATTTGTGTTTATTTTCACATATTTCTTTAAAGGTAAGAAAAAATGCACTGTGTACTCGTTTTATGGATTGAGGACATAGAGCAATACCGGGCAGCCACGATAAAGTTGGAAATGATCATCAAATGAGGATTTCATTTGTTCCTGCAGTGTTGACTCTGCATATGCATATATGGTTAGGAAGCTAGCATACGAAAAAGGACTTGAGGGGGGTACAGTGTTTGCTGAAAAATGTTTTTACAAATTCAAGCGTACCAAATTTGTGTAAAACCACACGAGTTTTGAGTTAGAGAGCATTCATTCACATACACAAAAAGGTTTTTTTATTTATGTAGATGCTTTAGTACGTGCAGTATGAATATAAAAGTCATATAGAAAAAAACATGGGGACGGGATAGCTCAGTGGTCGGAGCACTCGCTTTCCCCAAGCCAAGTTAAGCACCGTCGAGCGTGGTTACCAGTTGGATGGGTGACAGCTTGCGCGCCTTGGCTTTAGTACAGTCCCCCAGTTCACCCAGCTGTAAATGGGTACCTATTCTCTTTAGGGTCAGGGAAGGTAAAGCAGCGAGGGAGAGGAGATGGGCGCCGCCCTCAATATGCTGGTGCCTAGAGAAGTGAGGTCTCTGACGCCTCGCTCCCCTACGACCACGTAGGTTATGGGACACCTTTACCTTGATAGAAAAACAGAAGGAAAAGTGCCAAATTTTAAAGCAGGAGTGTAGCCTAAACCTCAGGCCTGCACAGTCTGAGATCTCCTCTTCCCATCTCTTTCTCTGTCTGCCTCTCTGTCTCCTTCTCTGTCCCTCTCTGTCTTTCTCTGTCTCCCTCTCTGTCTCTCTCTATCTACCTCTCTGTCCGTCTCTGTCCTCGTTTCTCCCCCTATCTCTCCCCCCTCTCTCTTTTCGCTGTTTCTTTTTCTCTCTCTCTCTGATCTCTCTGCCTCCCTCTCTGTCTCTCTCTATCTCCTCTCTGTCCGTCTCGTCTCTGTTTCTTCCCCTCTCTCTCTCCATCTCTCTCTGTCTCGCCGTTCTTTCTCTCCTCTCTGTCTCTCTCTCTGTATTCTCTCTGTCTCTATCTGTTTCTCTTTTCTTTTCTCTCTCTCTCTTCCCTCTCTCTCCTCCTCTCTCTCCTCCTCCTCTCTCTCTCTCTCTCCTCTCCCCTCTCTCTCTCTTCGCTGTTTCTTTCCTCTCTCTCTGTCTCTCTCTGTCTCCTCTCTGTCTCTCTCGCTCTCTACCTCTCTGTCTGTCTGTCTCTCTCTCTCTCCCTGTCCTCCCTCTCTCTCTCTCTCTCGCAATTTATTTGTCTCTCTCTGCCCTCTCTCTGTCTTCTCTCTTCTCTCTACTACCTTTTTGTCTTATCTGTCTCTGTTTCTCTCTCCCTCTCTCTCTGTTCTCTCTCGCTGTTTCTTTATCTCTCTCTGTCTCTCTCTGTCTCCCTTTTGTCTCTCTCTGTCTCTGTTTCTCCCTTTTCTCTCTCTCTCCCTCTCCCCTCTCTCTCTCGCTCCTTCTTTCTCTCTCTCTCTGTCTCTCTCTATCTCCCTCTCTGTCTCTCTCTATCTACCTCTCTGTCAGTCTCTGTCTCTCTCTTTCTACCTCTCTGTCTCTTCTTCATATCTAGATCCTCTTCATTTTGCATACAAACCCAAACCCAAAAGCAAAAATGATGTTTACAATTACCTTGCTGATAATGTTTATTCCCACCTAGAAAAACCTGACTCCTTTGTTCGTATACTTTTCATTGCTTCTCTTCTGCCTTTAATACCATTCACCCCCTCTATTAGCTCTCAAACTGCTCTCAATAGATGTCTGTCCTCGGTTAATTCTCTGGTAATGACTTTTTTTTACACAAAACCGGGGCACAGTTTTTTCGATTTTTAAAAAACCTATCCACTCAAAGCAACTTCCACTGGTTCTCCCAAGGCACTGTTCTGTCCCCCATCCTTTTCCCCTTTCACAAAAGACGGCACGGCTTGATTTATACCGTTAATCAAATATTCTGATGACCTGCCTGGGAATCTGTCTAAATTCCCCTGTCATTTTTTAAACAAGTTGAGGGTTCTCCTCCTGGGCAAACAGATCTGTCTTGCCTTAATGTTAAAAAAACTAAGGAAATGTTGATGATTTTCGCGGATCCCCACCCCTACCAAATCTTTACATTGATGGTGTAAAGGGTTGCGTATACTCAATACAAAATCAGACTATTATTATGATAAAAAACTTTCATGCAAAAACAGATCTTGTAAATGAAAAAAGTCACTCACGCATCTTTTCCTTCAAAAACTCCGGGTTTAAAAATAAATGTAAAAATTTTAAAAAACATTTTTAAAAGATCTTTTTTGATCTGCCCTTTTTTTTTCCTTGGTTTGTTGGGATGGGGGCCTACTGTTAAAAAAAAAAAAATTGTAAAAAAGTTTTAACCAAAGTGGGAAAATTTGGGCTGTGACAAATGAAACTGAATGACTTGTAGAATGCCTTGTGAGAGACAAGCAGACAGATTTGGAGTGATGACACACATGTCTTGCAAAAATTTTGAACTCCTGCCCTCTCTTTTTTTTTTACCCCCGACCGTTTTTTCCCTTTCACCCCTTTCCCTTTTTAAAATTTCAATTCCCTTTTGTTTCCCCAAGAAACGGGCTTTTTAAAAAATTCCGCTGAAAGGGTTTTCCACTGCCTGATCTTGTTGTTAATTTCTTGCTTCTCTGCCTTATCCATTCAGCCCATTAGTTCGTGCAAAGATGTCTGCCTGGTTTTAACTTGGAATGAGTTTTGCAGGACCGGGTTTTTCGATCAAAGGATTAAAGTAACTTCCATGGTTTCCAGGCATGTTTGTCCCCACTTTCACCTAAAAGACTGATGTGTTTACGATCTTTTATTTGTGAGCTGGGAGTCTGTTTTATTAAATTTTTAAACAGTTGGGGGGTTTCTTGGTGGTTGTTGCCTTTATTTAAAAAGAAAGGGGAAAATGTTGTGAGGGGCCCCCAAAATTTTGTGGGAAGGGTTTTAAGGATATTTTAAAAAATTTGGAAAGAGTAAATAATGTTGAACAGCTTGAAAAAAATGACTCGCTTTTTCCTTCAAAACCGGGGCGGGTTAAAGTAATGAAAGTTTTAAATTTTACAAATGCTTATTGGGTGCCTTTTTTGGGGGGGGGGAGGGGGGGGAGGGGGGGAAAAAAGGTGAAGGGGAAAGGGGGTGGGGGGGGGGGGGGGAAAAGGGGGGGGGGGGAGGGGGGGGGGGGGGGGGGGGGTTGGGGGGTGGAAAAGGGGGGGGGGGGGGGGGGAAGGAGGGGGGGGGGGGGGGAAGGGGGGGAAAAGGGTTTTGGGGGGGGGGGGGGGGAAAAAAGGGGGGGGGGGAAAGGGAGGGGGGGGGGGAGGGGGGGGGGGGGGGGGGGGGGGGGGGGGGGGGGGGAGGGGGAGGGGGGGGGGGGGGGGGGGGTATTTTGGGGGTGGGGGGGTTGGTTTTTGGGGGAAAGGGGTTGAGAAACATGTAACAAATGATTATTTATTTTATATTAAATTATTATTATTTATATTTATATTTTTTATTTTTTTTAAAATTTAAAAAAAACCCTGTATTATTTTAATTTCAAATATCTTAAAAAACATATTATTTAATTAATATTTTCTTATACCCTGTTATTACATTTGACTTAATATTAAAAGTACATGTTACAATGTTTACAAGTGCATTTTGCTGCGGATAAATTTTAATGTGCGGACGGGGGTTTATGCGCCTGGGGAAGTGTTTTGGGGGGGGGTTTTAGGGGTGGCTGAGAATGCGATTTTGGGGGGTTTTTTTTTGGTGGGTGGTTTGTGTTGTGGGGTGTTTTTTTTTGTTTTATTATGTTTTTAAATTTATGTTTATTTTTTTAAATTTTAGTTTTAAAAGCGGATCTCCGCGAAATTTTCTTTAAATTTAATTTTGAATTTGAATTTTAATTTTGTTTTTTTCCTCTCCCTCTCTTTCTCCCCCCCCCCCCCTCTCTCTCTGTGTTTCTTTCTCTCTCTGTGTCTATCTCTGTCCCCTCTCTGTCTGTCTCTACCTCTCTGTCTGTCTCTGTCTCTGGTTTCCTCCCTCTATCTCTCTCCCCCCTCTCTCTCCCCTCTCCCTGTAACCTTTCTCTGTCTCTCTCTGTCTTTCTCTGTCTCCCTCTCTGTCTCTCTATCTACCTCTCTGTTACCCCCTCTCTCCCCCCCCTCCCCCCCCCCCCCCCCACCCCCCCCACCCCCCCCCCCCCCCCCCCCCCCCTCCGTCCTGCCACAGTCTCAGACTCAGCCTAAAGATGCCCTTTCACTCTTTCAATGTCACAGACTTTTTTTCCCTGGAATCTCCTTGACCGCCAACCCCCCCCCCCCACCCCCATTCCCCCGAACCTTTCCTTTCTCGTCTCCCTGACCCCCCCCCCCCCCCCCCCCCCCCCCCCCCCCCCCCCCCCACCCCCCCCCCCCCCCCCCCCCCCCCCCCCCCGCTCCCCCCCCCTGGGGGGGGGGTCTTTGATTGCAAGCAGTAACGAAAAGGCAGCGCCAGGTCTATAGCCGTAAAGGCTTTTGAACGAGACAGATAGACAGACGATAGACAAAGCGATAGAGATAGACATGGAGAGGGGACGGAAACAGAGGGTGACAACAGACAGACATAAGAGTGACAGAGAGAAGGCGGAGACAGAGAAGAGACAAATTGGAGAGGAGGAAGAAAAGAGGAGAGGAGAGGGGGGGGGGGGGGGGGGGGAGAGTGGAGGGGGAGGGGGGGGAGAGAGGGAAGGGGGGGGGGGCAGGAAGGGGAGAGACAGAGGGGAGAGAAAAGAAGAGAAATAGAATAGAAGAGAGAGAGCAAAGAGAAAGTTGCGACAGACAGACGACAACAGAGAGCAGACAGATAGAGAACAGACAGACAGACAGACGATGCATTCATTTTCGATTTTTTTTAACTCTATTTGAAAAAATATGAAGAAACGTCCGTTTCCTTTTTTTTACATCCAATCCCGTGTGCAATGCAGTTTATCTCAAATTCATAAACCCGCGTTTTGGTAGTTGTGGAAAAACAGAATTGATATACCCAGCATGCACTCCCTGAAGTCGGAATGTGGCTACCTTCATGGTGGACACAACGGTGGCGTTGGCAAAACCTCACCATTGCTAACCCTGGTAGCTCTTGCCGAGGGTCATCAGAAATCAGAACTGAAGACACCCAGAAATCAGAACTGAAGACACCCAGAAATCAGAACTAAAGACACCCAGAAATCACAACTAAAGACACCCAGAAATCAGAACTAAAGACACCCAGAAATTACAACTAAAGACACCCAGAAATCAGTACTAAAGACACCCAGAAAGATCCAGAAGAACTAAAGACACCCAGAAATCAACTAAAGACACCCAGAAATCAGAACTAAAGACACCCAGAAATCAGAACTAAAGACACCCAGAAATCCAGTACTAAAGACACCCAGAAAAATACAGTAAAAACTAAAGACACCCAGAAATCAGTACTAAAGACACCCAGAAATCACAACTAAAGACACCCAGAAATCAGTACTAAAGACACCCAGAAATCAGAACTGAAGACACCCAGACTAAAGACACCCAGAAATCAGTACTAAAGACACCCAGAAATCAGTACTAAAGACACCCAGAAATCAGTACTAAAGACACCCAGAAATCAGAACTAAAGACACCCAGAAATCAGTACTAAAGACACCCAGAAATCAGTACTAAAGACACCCAGAAATCAGAACTGAAGACACCAGAACTAAAGACACCCAGAAATCAGTACTAAAGACACCCAGAAATCAGTACTAAAGACACCCAGAAATCAGTATAAGACACCAGAAATCAGAACTGAAACACCCAGAAATCAGAACTAAGACACCCGAAATCAGTACTAAAGACACCCAGAAATCAGAATAAGACACCAGAATCACTAAAGACACCCAGAAATCAACTAAAGACACCCAGAAATCAGTACAAAGACACCCAGAAATCAGAATAAAGACACCCAGAAATCAGAACTAATACACCCAGAATCAGAACTAAACACACCCCAGAAATCAGTACTAAGACACCCAGAAATCAGAACTAAAGACACCCAGAAATCAACTAAAGACACCAGAAATCAAACTAAGACACCCAAAAATCAGTAGAAAGACACCAGAAATCAGACTAAAGACACCCAGAAATCAGACTAAAACACCCAGAAATCAGTACTAAAGACACCCAGAAATCAGAACTAAGACACCCAGAAATCAGTAACTAAAGACACCCAGAAATCAGACTAAAGACACCCAGAAATCAGAACTAAGACACCCAGAAATCAGTACTAAAGACACCCAGAAATCAGTACTAAAGACACCCAGAAATCAGACTAAAGACACCCAGAAATCAGTACTAAAGACACCCAGAAATCAGACTAAAGACACCCAGAAATCAGTACTAAAGACACCCACAATCCTAAATAACAGCAGCACACCCCAACCCATACCTTACCCACCCCATCCTACCTAACACCTCATCACTAACCACATACAATCACACCCGAACATCAGACTTAAACACCAGTATCCGTATCTAAGCCTATCCAAATCATTACTAAAGCACCCATAAACTCTCAGTCTTAAAGCACCCAATACTCCACTCATAAAGTGATCACCCGACCTATCTTTACAGATTCCTACTTACCACCTCCCCCCCCCCCCCTCATCCTTCACCCCCACCCTCATCCTTACCCTCACCATCATCCTAAGCCCACCCTCATCACTACCCCACCCTCATCCTTTCCCCTTACCCTCATCCTTACCCCTACCTCATCCTTAACCCCCACCTAATCTTACCCCCTACCCTTCCCCTACCCCATCCTCATCCTTTCCCCACCTCATACATTACCCCACCCTCATTCTTTCACCTCATCCCCACCCTAATCCTACCCCCACCCTCATCCCTTACCCCCACCCTCATCCTTACCCCCACCCTCATCCTTAAGCCCACCCTCATCCATACCCCCACCCTCACTTTTCCTTACCTCTACCCTCATCCATACCCCCACCCTCATCCTTAACCCCCCACTCTAATCCTTACCCCCTACCCTCACCCCTACCCCCACCTCATCCTTTCCCCCACCCTCACCCCTACCCCCTTCACCTCCACCCTAATCCTTTTCCCTCATCCCCACCTTAATCCCTAACCCCACCCTCATCCCTACCCCCACCCTCATCCTTACCCTCCCCCCTCATCCTTACCCCCCACCCCTACCCCACCCCGACCGTCACTATCGTATCTGGTTTCCAGCCAGAATATAAAATAAATATTCCATCAGCGTATTGCAGTAAAGGGCTTCATGTACCAGACATACAGAGAATCACAGCAAGAGAGAGAAACAGACAGAGAGAGAGAGAGAGGGGAGAGAGGAGAGGAGGAGAGAGAGGAGATGAGAGAGGAGAGAAAAGAGAGATGAGAGAGAGAGAGGGAGAGAGAGAAACGAAGAGATGAGAGAGAGAGAGAGAGGGAGAGAGAAACAGACAGAGATGATAGAGAGAGAGAGGGAGAGAGAGTGGAGAGAGAGGAGAGGAGAGGAGAGAGAGAGAGAGAAACAGACGAGAGAGAGAAGGGAGGGAGGGAGTGAGTGGAGAGAGAGGGAGAGAGAGGGAGGAGAGAGAGAGTGAGAGAGAGAGGGAGGAGAGAGGGAGAGTGGAGAGAGATATATAGGGAGGAGAGAGAAAGTGGAGAGAGAGTGGAGAGAGAGTGGAGAGAGAGAGTGAGAGAGAGAGGGAGGAGAGAGTGAGAGTGGAGAGAGAGATATAGGAGGAGAAGAGATGAGAGAGAGGGAGAGAGAGGGAGAGTGGAAGAGGAGGGAGGGAGAGAGAGAGTGGGGAGAGGTGGAGGAGAGAGAGAGGAGAGAGAGAGAGGGAGGAGAGAGGAGAGGGGGGGGGTGAGAGGGGAGGAGAGAGAGGGAGGAGAGAGAGGAGAGAGGAGGGGGAGAGGGGAGAGAGTGGGGGAGAGAGGGGGGGTGGAGAGGGGGTGGAGGAGAGAGAGTGGAGAGAGAGAGAGAGGAAGGAGGAGAGAGAGTGGAGGAGGAGAGGAGAGAGAGGAGAGAGAGAGAGAGAGAGTGGAGAGAGAGAGAGAGAGAGAGTGAGAGGAGGAGGGAGGGGGGAGAGAGAAGGTGTAGACAGAGAGGAGAGACAGACAGAAGAGAGAGAGAGAGAGGGGGGGGAGAGAGAGAGAGGTGGAGAGAGAGAGAGGAGGAGAAGAGAGGAAGAGAGAATCAGACAGAGCAACAGACAGAGAGAGAGTGAAGGGGGGAGAGAGGAGAGTGGGGAGAGAGAGAGAGAGAGGTGAGAGAGAGAAGGGGGAGGAGAAGAGAGAAGAGAGAGGAGAGAGAGAGAGAGGAGGGAGGGAGGAGAGAGAGTGAGGAGAGACAGAGAGAGAGAGGCAGAGACAGAGAGGAGCAGAGAGACAATAGCAGACAGAGAGCAAAGACAACAGAAGAAGAGTGAAGGAGATAGATCAAGACAAAACTATCGAGAAAGGAAAGTACATAGTTGAAGATCAGAAAAGAGAGGAGAGGAGAGAGAGAGAGAGAGAGAGAGAGGAGAGAGAGAGAGAGAGAGAGAGAGGAGGAGAGAAGAAAGAGAGAGGGAGGGAGGGAGGGAGAGAGAGAGAGAGGGAGACAGACAGACAGAAACGAGAGATAGAGACAGAGACAGAGATCGACAGACACACACACACACGCACGGACGCATACACGCATACACACACCCACGCACACACATGCAGCAAGAGACAGACAGACAGACACACACACACACACACACACACACACAGTCTGAAGATAGAAACGCATCAGACACACAGACAGAGTGAAGAAGTCTGCTCACCATATACATCCTTTTTTCTGAACACACACACGCACGCACGCACGCACGCACACACGCACGCACACAGCAAGAGACAGACAGACACACACACACGCACGCACACACGCACACACGCACACACACACAGCAAGAGACAGACAGACAAACGCACGCACACACGCACACGCGCACACATACAGAGCTAGAGACAGACATGCACACACACATACACAACACACAGCTCACACACACACACACACACACACACACACACACACGCTCACACACACACAGACACACACACACACACGCTCACACACACACACACACACACACACACACACACGCTCACACACACATACACACATACACACGCTCACACACACACATAGACGCACACACACACACACAACCACACACACACACCACACACGCACACACATCCATCAGTATTAACCCGAAAACATCAAACACACATACACACACAGACACACACACACACGCTCACACACACACACAACACGCACGCACACACGCACACACACAGCAAGAGACACACACACACACGCACACGCGCGCTCGCGCACGCACACTCAGCAAGAGACAGACACACAAACACACACACACACACTCACACACACGCTCACACACACACACACACACACACACACACACACACACACACACACACACACACACACGCTCACACACACATAGACACACACACATAGACACCACACAACACACACACACACACACACCCCAACACACACACACACACCACACACACACCCCACACACGCACACACATCCTTCAGTATTAACCCGAAAACATCAAACACCAGTCCTTAAAGTAACACTGCTGTAACACTTGTACGATGCCACAGTTTCCTCGGACACTACTAAACTCCCCACCCCTCCCCTTCCCTTCCCCCCCCTACCCACCCCTCCCACAAATCCTCTACCACCCCCCACCCTCTCCCCCACCTCCCTCCCCCTACCCCTCTCCTTCTACCCCACCGGCATCATCATCATCATCATCCTCACCTTTGATGTCCATCCACAAGAGAAAGGTCGCAGACAGTCCGTTTGCCACAGAAAGGGACCTTTTGTTTAGGGACAGACAGACAGACAGACAGATAGGCAGACAGACTGACAGAGGGACAGACAGATGGAAAAGCTGACAGAGTAGCAACATTTGGGAGGAGGGGGGGGGAAGATGGACGAAAAGACGGGTAAGAGAGAGAGAGAGAGGGAGACAGAGAGAGAGAGAGAGAGAGAGAGAGGAAGAGAGACAGACAGACAGACAGACTGAGACAGAGACAGGGACGGGGGCAGAGAGTGATAGGGACAGAGGCAGACAGACAGAAACAGACATATAATGGAAGGGGGGTAGAGAGAGAGGGAGAGAGAGAGAGAGAGAGAGAGAGAGAAGAGAGAGAGAGAGAGAGAGAGAGAGACAGACAGACAGACAGACAGACAGACAGACAAAGACAGAGACAAGGACGGGGGCAGAGTGTGACAGGGAGAGACAGAGGCAGACAGACAGAAACAGATATATAATGGGAGGGAGAGAGAGAGAGAGAGAGAGAGGAAGAGAGAGAGAGAGAAGAGAGAAGAGAGAGAGAGAGAGAGAGAGAGTGAGAAACAGACAGATAAAAAGACAGAAACAGACAGATAGGCAACAGAGAAACAGAGATTGAACGACACACACACACAAACACACACACACACAAACACACACACACACAACACACACACACACATACTGAAGTAGACAAAGTCTTAGAGACAGACACAGAGAAAATGACTGATTAGCAGACAGACAGACATCAAAAAGAAACATTTACACAAAGACAATGAGACAGACAGACAGACAAAGACAGACACACTGATAGACAGACCCCAAAACAGAAAAAAAAACACAGACATAAAAGAGACAGACAGACAGACATAAAACCACACACTCTCTAACACTCTCTAACACTCTCTCACACACACACCACACACACACGCACGAACGCACGCACACACGAACGCACACACACACACACACACACACACACACACACACACACAAAGCACACAGACAGATAGAAAAAAACAACAGACAAAAACAAACAAACAGACAGACAGACAGACAGACAAACGGACATAATAGACAACTAGATCTACTTGCTAGACATTCTATGCAAATCCATATTGTCTCTTTTTCATCCAGAGAAATAAACCCCCCAAAAAAGCCAATACTTACGATTACCTAAACCTCTACACTGTAACATATACCTTTCCCTGTAATATATCCTTCTCCTCCTCCTCCCCACTCCCCACTCCCTCCACCCTCCCCCCCCCCCACCACCCCCCCCCCCCCCACCCCCCAACCCCCACCCCCTCCTACAATCCTCTTTGATCTTAAGGCTTTACGAAAAAAATCTTACAGCAAGTCTTTGGTCAGAAAGAGTCTTATGTACAAGAAAAGCAGACAGACATGCAGACAGACAAACACAGATAGAGAGAGAGACAGACAGACAGAGACAGAGACACAGAGACAGACAGACACGCACACACACACACACACACACACACACACACGCGCGCGCGCACGCACGTACGCGCGTACAGACACACACACTCACACACACACAGCCCAGTGGTTAGAACATTGCGCTCGCAATCTGACGACCCGGGTTCGATTCTCGGTCAAGGGGATATTTTCCCCTAGAGTTAACTAACATCAGGGCCGACTCCACTCTCCCCAAAAGTCCTTCGTATGAGACTGAAAACCGAGGCCCCGTGTGCGAACGCACGCAGAACATCTTGCGCACACGTTAAATCCTGTTCCGCTTTTCGTAAGAGTAGGCCATTATGTGCCGGTGGGAACAGATGACAGAATGGACAAAACCGCATACACACGGGGACTGGATGTAAAACGCACATACGTGCTTATTCCATTATCCTCGATATAAAAGAATAAATAAAATAAACAAATAAATAAAACATATTAAGGAAAGGAGTGAAGGGGGGGATATAAAATCACGAATGCAGATCATAACAACGATGCTAAATACAGAGAGAGCGAGCGAGAGAGAACAGAGACAGAAGCAGAAGACAGAGAAAGGCAAGCGAGCAGGCAGACGACAGACAGACAGACAGAAAGGCAAGCAGGCAGGCAGGCAGGCAGGCAGACAGAGACAGAAGTCAGACAGACAGACAAGACAGACAAAGACAGACAAAGAGAGACAGACAGAATTGATGTATAAATGAATGCATGAATACACGAATAATTGAATGAATGAATGAATGAATGAATGAATGAATGAATGAATGAATAAATGAACAGTTCTATTGAGGGAACAGAATCATCACAATAGAGGTGTGGTTTTATTTTTTTCCTCTAGCCCTCAATCCAAAAAAAAAAGTAAGAAAGAGATAGAGATAGACACAGAGACAGAGGCAGAAGCAGAGAATCAAACACAGAGACAGACAGACAGGCAGACACAGAAAGATATATTATAGATAGATAGACAGACAGACAGACAGACAGATAGATAGATAGATAGATAGATAGATAGATAGATAGATAGATAGATAGATAGATAGATAGATAGATAGATAGATAGATAGATAGATAGATAGAGAAATAGAGAGAATGAATGAATCTATATTTTTCAAGGGTAACTAGAATAAGCATACGCTGAGAGAGAGAGAGAGAGAGAGAGAGAGAGAGAGAAGAGAGAGAGAGAGAGAGAGAGAGAGAGAGAGAGAGAGAGAGAGAGAGAGAGAGAAGAGAGAGAGAAAGAGAAAGAATAAATCTTTATTTTTCAAGGATAACTAGAATAAGCATATGCTGAGAGAGAGAGAGAGAGAGAAGGAGAAGAGAGAGAGAGAGAGAGAGAGAGAGAGAGAGAGAGAGACACAGACAGACAGACAGACAGAGACAGAGAGAGAAAGAGAGAGAAAGAGTTTAGAGAGAAAGAGAGGGGAAAGAGAGAGAGACAGAAAGAGAGAAAGAGAGGCGAGAAAACAGAGAGAGAGAGACAAACTGACAGAGATAGAGAGAGAGAGAAAGAGAGAGAAAGAGAGAAAAAGAGAGCCAGAACAGAGACAGATAGAGAGAGAAAGAGAGAGAGAGACAGAGAGAGACAGACAAACAGAGACAGACACACAGAGAGAGAGAAACAGAGAGAGAGAAAGAGAAAGAGAGAAAGAGAGAAAGAGAGAGGACAGAAAGAGAGAAAGAGAGAGAGAGACAGAGAGAAACCGACAAACAGACAGAGACAGAGAGAGAGAGAAAGAGAGACAGAAAGAGAGAGAAAAAGAGACAGACAAACAGAGACAGATAGAGAAAGAAAGAGAGAGAGAGAGAGAGAGGCAGAAAGAGAGAAAGAGATAAACAGAAACAGACAGACAGAAACAGACAGACAGACAGACAGAGACAGAGAGAGACACAGAAGAAAACGTGACTGACTGAAGCTGGTTGTTTCCACAACAGAAAAGGCCCCCTTAACCTACTGACCTTTGCAGGTATGCACAGACGACAGGCATTCAGTGCCGCATCCTGCTGCGCAGCAGCTGCCGATAGCATCTTCCTGCTGTACGACACTGCTGCTTGCTGCGGCTGCTGCTGCTGCTGCTGCTGTTACTGCTGCAGGCTATACATACAGTCTGTATTGCGGGGCAGAGAATGCGAGGGAGGATGCGGGTGTGTGTGTATAGGAAAGAGAGATGGGGGATGGGAGGGGGAGAGAGAGACAGGGAGAGAGAGGGAGAGAGTGGGATGGAGGGAGAGAGAGAGAGAGGAAGGAAGGGAGGGAGAGAGAGGGGAGAAGGGGGGGGAAGAGAGAGGGGGAGAAGGGGAGGGAAGAGAGAGGGGGAGAAGGGAGGGAGAGAAGGGGGAGAGAGAGAAAGTGAGAAAAAGATAGAGAGATGGGAGAGAGAGAGATGGAGAGAGAGAGAGATGGAGACAGAGAGAGTTTTGTCAATTTTGTCATCCGTTCCCACCAGCACACAATGGCCTACTCTTCCGAAAAAGCGGAACGCGTTTTAAAGTGTGCGCAAGATGTTCTACGTGCGTTCGCACACGGGGACCTCCGTTTTATAGTCTCACACCAAAGACTTTAAGGGGAGAGTGGAGCCCGCACTGATGTTAACTCCAGAGGGAAAAAAAAAAACCCTCTTGAACGGGAATCGAACTCGGATCAGCAGATCACGAGCGCAATGTTCTAACCACCAGGCTATCCCGTCCCCCCATTATAGCAGTAGCTTCATTACAAATTCGGGCAATTTTGTTTATCTGTTGTTGGTATGTTATTGGATTTGGAGTTGTTGGGTTGTTGTTGTTTTTAAAATTCGTTCCTTATCTAGATCCTCGGGGTTCATCAATGACGAGGCCTTCATGTGTAACAGGTTTTCTCCATCATTGAGGCAGCCGCAATACGTCTTCCGAAAGATGTTTCTTGATCCTGTTTAATAATTGCTAGGGGACGGGACAGCTCAGTGGTCGGAGCACTCGCTTTCCCCCCAGCTAAAGTTAAGCAGCGTCGAGCGTGGTTACCACTTGGACGGGTGACCGTTTGCCGCGCCTTGGCTTCAGTACAGTTCCCCCCAGTTCACCCAGCTGTAAATGGGTACCTGCCCTCTTTAGGGTCAGGGAAGGTAGAGCAGCGAGGGAGAGGAGATGGGCACCGCCCTCAATACGCTGTCCCCTGGAGAAGTTGAGGTCTCTGACGCCTCGCTCCCCTACAACCTTATAGGTTGTGGGACACACCAACTTTATAATTGCTGGCTTGTTTACTCAATTGTTTTCTAGCTTTTCTGTGGCATTGGTTGTGCGATAATTATTGGTGCTCGTCTCATTCCAAGAAAACGCCCTGGAAATGGAATACTGTGCGGCAGAAAGGTGAAAGGTCAATGCCACACATCCCCTCTGAGAAGATCGCAGGGACAACAAAGCCATGTTTGACATTGCCTCTGACAACTTCAGCAGGGCATGGAGAGAGAGAGAGAGGAGGAGAGCGGGGGGAGGAGAGAGAGAGAGGAGGAGAGAGAGAGAGAGAGAGAGAGAAAAGAGAGAGAGAGAGAAAGAGAGGAGAGAGCGAGAGAGAGAGAAGAGAGAGAGAGAGAGAGAGAGAGAGAGAGCGAGAGAGAGAGCGAGAGAGAGAGAGAGGAGAGAGAGAGAGAGAGAGGGAGAGGGGAAGAGGAGAGAGAGAGAGAGAGAGGAGAGAGAAAGAGGGAGAGAGAGAGAGAGAGAGAGAGAGAGGAGAAGAGAGAGAAAGGGAGAGAGAAGAGAGAGAGAGAAAGAGAAGAGGAGAAGAGAGAGGGGAGAGCGAGAGAGAGAGCGAAGAGAAGAGGGAGAGAGAGAGAAGGGAGAGAAAAGAGAGAGAGAGGAGAGAGAGAGAGAGAGAGAGAGGAGAGCGAGGAGAGCGAGAGAGAGAGGCGAAAAGAGAGGGGAGAGAGGAGAGAGAGGGAGAGAGAGAGGAGGGAGAGAGAAGACAGACAGACAGACAGAGACACAGAGAGAGACAGAGAGAGACACAAGAGACAGAGGAGAGAGGAAAGAGAGGAAGGAAGAGGAGAGGAGAGAGGAGAGAGAGAGAGAGAGAGAGAGAGAGAGAGGGAGAGAGAGAGAGACAGAGACAGACAGAGACAGACAGAGACACAGAGAGAGACAGAGAGAGACAAAAGAGACAGAGGAGAGACAGAGGAAGGAAGGATGGAGAGGAGAGAGAGGGAGAGAGAGAAGGGAGGGCGGAGAGAGAAAGGGAGATAGAGAGGGAGAGGAGACGACAGAGAGAAGATGAAAGAGGAGAAATAGTAGAGAGAAGAGAGAATGAGAAGAGGAGAGATAGAGAAGGAGTGGAGGGAGACAGAGAGGGAAGAGGAGAGAGAAGAGAGAGAGACAGAGACAGAGAGGGGAGAGAGAGAAGAGAAGGGAGGGGAGGAGAAGAGCGAGATAAGGGAGGATGAGAAGAGTGAGGAGACATGAAGACAGACAGAGACACACAGACAGAACAGAAACAGAAAGAACACACACACAGAAGACACACAATACAGAAACTAACAAACAACAACACACACACAACACACAAAACAAAACACACACACACCAAAACTCACACACACAAACACACACACCACACACACCACACACACACACGCACACACACACACACACACACACACAAACACACCACACAAACACACACAAACCAAACACACACACCACGTCACACACAACATTTACAACATGAGACAATAACCTCTTTTACAACTCCCACCCCCCACCCACACCACCTACGCCCCAAAAACCCAAAAAGAACCCAAAAATTGTTTCTTATAGTTCCATCACGTCCCATCTCCGCAGAAGCCCGGACACAAAGAGAACCTGGAGAAGTGGAAAAGAGACCGGCAAAAATTTGTTTCAAAACTTTCGTTCGAGTCACGTCCACCTTAGAAAGCCGGTAGTAGCAGCACGATGCTAACTGGTCTCGGAATTCGTCAAGGGGTAAATACCCTGAGTTACAGCACAGGCAGACTCCGCTTTCCAAAATCTTCGGATGAGACTGATAAACCGATCCCTTAGGAACGCACGCACACTGCGATTGTTAAAACATGTTCGCGTCGATAGGTCATTTGTGACCATGGGAACGTGAAAAATTCAAGCTACACCGGAGGGATAAAAAAGCCTATTTTCTTATTCCTTCTTGGATATTTACTGAGTAACATCAGTGCAGACTCCGCTTTCCTGAAAAATCCTTCGGATGAGACTGATAAACTGAGGTCCCGTGTGGAACGCACGCAGAACATCTGCGCAATGTTAAAATCATGTTCGCTGTTCGAAGATAGGCATTGTGTGCCATTGGGAACGGTTGAGTAAAAATTTGCAAAACTGTATACACGGAGGACGGATGTAAAAAAAAAAGCACATGAGTGCTTATTCCTTTATCCTGGATAAAGGGGATATTATTCCCTGGAGGTTAAATCAGTTTCAGATCCACGTATCTCTACAAAAGTTCCCTTGCGAAGAAATATAGACGAAAGTGCCCCGTGTGCGAAGCACGCAGAACATCTTGCGCACATGTTAAATCCTGTTCCGCTTTTCGTAAGAATAGGCCATTGTGTGCCGATGGGAGCGGATTGTAAAATTTGCAAAACTGCAAACACAGGAGGACTGGATGTAAAAAAAAAAAGCACATGAGTGCTTATTCCTTTATCCTGGAAATAAACGAATAATTAAATGATTAAATAAATAAATAACTGAAATGAGTAAATAGTTCCCAAGATTAAGTAGTGTCTTCTACAAAGTAATTGTCAGAACACTTTTTGCAAAGTTTCACAGATTTGTTTTAGAGTATGAAAAAGTGCACCGTGTATTCTTTTTAAAAAGGGGGGGGTGGTGGTGGGGGTGGTGGTGGGAATGGGGGGGGTTTAAAGACAAGGGGCATTACCAAATAGTCACGACAAAGTTGGAAAATGAAGATCCCTCCAAAGAGGATTGTTGGGCCTCCCTACAAATGTTGAAACCCCCCTATGCATAATGGGTTGCGATTTAAAAAGTAGCAGACACAAAAGGACAAAGGCCCTACAGTGTTTTTGGGTGAAAAAAAAAATCAAAAAACTTATTTTCCCCACCAATTTTAAAGCAAAAACCTTATTTTCAAAGTCCCGAGGCTAGTCCCCTTTTACAGAAAAAAATGGTTTTCTTGGGTTTTTTTTGTGGGTGTGGGTTTTTTTTGTTTTTTTCAATTTTTGTGGATGCCAAAAAAGGGATGAAAATGGATTTAAAAAAAGTGATAAAAGGAAACAGAAAAAAAAAAATGGGCCCAAAAATTTTTAAAAGGTTGGGGGGTGTTGCAAAACTTGCCTGGTTTTGGGAAAACAAAGAGAAAAAAAACCCGGGAAAGGAAGGGGGAAAAAAAAGGGAACGTTTTTTTGGGGTTTTGGGGGGGGAAGGGAAAAAAAGGAAGGAAGGAAGGAAAAGGGAAAGGAAAGGGAAAGGGGGGAAGAAAGAAAAGGGAAAGGGAAGGGAAGGGTTTTTGAGGGAGAAATGAGTTTTCCCAAACAGGCGAGAAATCGTCCGGGGCCCAGTGAAGAAAAGAAAAAAACTGAAACCCCCATTTTGAGCTGAAGCCCTTTTATTACATTTTTTTGCCCTGAAGAGAGAGGAGAGGAAGAGAGGGGGGAGAGGGGGAGGAGGGGGAGAAAGGAGAGAGAGATAAGAGAGGAGAGAGAGAAAAGAGAGGAAAAGAGAAGAGAGAGAGAGAACTTGGGCTCTGAAATGAAAATTTTAAATTTCCCATTTGGGCCCTTTGGCCACAATACAATATAGAAAAGAAAATAGGAAAATATCTTATATAACAGCAAACCCATCTAATTCTACAATCAAAGAGAGGGGGGGGGGAGATAGAGAGAGAGGGAGAGAGAAAAGAGAGAGGGTTGGGGAGAAAAGAGAGAGAGGCCGCCAGAGAGACCGACAAAAGAGACGACAGAGAGCAGGGAAAACAGGATTTGAGAAGGGGAAGAGAGGGGGGGGAGAGAGAGAGAGAGGGAGAGAGAGAGAGAGGGAGATAAAGAGGGAGGGGAAGAGGGACCCGAGCGAAAAGGAAGAGAAAAGGGGGGAAAAAAGAGAGGGGGGGGGGGGGAAACGAAGAGGGAGAGGGGGAGAGAAGAGAGGAAGGGGGAGGGGGGAGGAGAGAGTTTGAGATAGAGAGATAGAGCGAGAAGGGGGAGAAAAGAGAAAGAGAGAGTAGAGAAGGGGGAGATAGATAGGAAAAAGAGGGGGAGAGAGAGGAAAAGAAGGAGAGAGAGGGGAAAGAGAGAAGGGAGAGAGAGGAAAAGAGGGGAGAGAGAGAGATTTTTTTTTTATTTCGGGGGATTAAAGAATAAGCATCCATTGCTTTTTACAGTCAGTCCCCCCCCAGAGAAGAGTTTTCTTTTGTCCCTTTTTTCTTTTTTCTTTCTTTCTTTCTTTCTTATTTCGCTTCTTTTTTTTCTTTTTTTTCCCCTTTTTTTTTGTTTTTTTTTTTTTTTTATTTTGTATTAACCCTCTTACTTTCTTTCTTTTGTTTTTTCTTTCTTTTCTATTTGTGTTTCTTTCTTTCTTCTTTTCTTTCTTTCTTTTTTTTTCTTTTTTTCTTTTTCTTCCTACCTTCCTTTCCCTTTCCTTTTTTTCTTTTTTTTCTTTTTTTCTTCTTTTTTCTTCCTTCTGGGTGTCCTCATACTCACCCTTTTCCCTTTCCCTTTTCCCTTTTCTTTCCTTCCCTTTCCCTTTCTTCCTTCCCTTTCCCTTTTCCCAACTTCCTTCCTTCGGTTTTTTCCTTTCCTTTCCTTTCCCTTTTTTTCTTCCCTTTCCCTTTCTTCCTTTTAGTCCCTTCCTTTCCTTTTTTAAAAATTCTTTCTTTTTTTTCCTTTTCCCTTTCCCTTTCCCATCTAAATTCCTTCCCTTTCCCTTTTTTCCCCTTTTTTCCTTCCTTTAAATTCCTCCCCCCCTTTCTCTTTTTTTTTGGTTTTCTTATTGTTTCATGTTTTTTTTTCCACTTTTTTTTTTGTTTCTCCGTTCGCTTTTTTTTCCATTTTGATTTTTTTTGTATCATTTGACTTTTTCTTGTGTCCATAATTTTTGGGTCAAAGGGCTCCCCTTTGCTGACAAAAAGATTTTTGGGGGGTTTTTTTTTTTATGTTTTTTTTATTGTTTTGTTTTGGTTTTTCACTCTCTTGTCTCTGTGTCTGTCTCTTTCTCTCTCCCTCTTTCTCTCTCTCTTTCCTTCCCCTTCTCTCTCTCTATCTCTCTCTCCCCTCCCCCTCTCCTCCCCCTCTCTCTCTCTGTCGCGCTTTTTTCGCCCCCTCTCTCTCCCTTTTCCTTTTTCCCCTTTCTTTTTTCCCCTCCTTCCCCCCCTCTCTTTTCTTCCCTCTCTCCTTTCTACCCCCCTCTTTTTTCCTTCCTTCTTTCTCCTCTCTCTCTCTCTCCTTTTCCCTCTCTCTCCCTTCTCTTCTCCTGTCTCTTGTTTTCCTGTCGCGCTTTTCCCCCCCCCTCTCTCCTCTTTTTTTCCTCTCTTTCTTCCCCCTCTCTTTTTCCCCCTCCCTCTTTTTTTTCCCCTCTCTCTGTTTTTTCTGCCCCCCCCCCTCTCTCCTCTCTATCTCTCTTTCCCCCCCCTCTCTCTTTCTTCCTCTTTTCCTCTCTCCCCCTCTCTCTCTTTCTCTCTCCCCCTCTCTCTCTTTCTCCCTCTCTCTTTCTCTCTCTCTCAATCTCTGATATCGCACATACGCGCCACTGCGCGCGTGCGCTTGCGCGTGTGTTTATTTTATTCTTTTATATCGAGGATAATGGAATAAGCACTTATGTGCTTTTTTACATCTAGTCCCCGTGTGTATGCAGTTTTGTACATTCTGTCCCGCTGGCACACATGGCCTACTCTTACGAAAAGCGAAACAGGATTTAACGTGCGCGCAAGATATTCTGCGTGCGTTCGCACATAGGGGCCTCGGTTTATAGTCTCATCCGAAGGACTTTTGGGGAGAGTGGAGTCTGCACTGATGTTAACTCCAGGGGAAAAATATCCCCTTGTGTGTGTGTGTGTGGGGTGTGTGTGTGTGTGTGTGTGTGGTGTGTGTTGGGGTGTGTGTGTTGGGGGTGTGGTGGAGTGTGTGTGGTGGTGTGTGTGAGTGTGTGTGTGGTGTGTGTTGTGAGTGTGTGTTGTGTGGTGTTGTGTAGTGTGTGTGTGTGTGTGTGTGTGGTGTGTGTGTGTGTGTGAGTGTGTGTGTGGTGTGTGGTGTGTGAGTGTGTGTGTGTGTGTGTGTTGTGTGTGTGTGTGATGTGTGTGTGTGTGTTGGTTTTTGTGGGTGTTGTGTGTGGTGTGTGTGTGTGGTGTTTGGTGTGTGGTGTGTGTGTTGTGGGTTTGTGTTGTGTTTTTTTTTTGTGTGTGTGTGGGTGTGTGTGTGTGTTTTGGGGTGTTTTGGGGTGTGTGGGTGTTTTTTTGTGTTTTTGTGTGTTGTGTGTTTTTGTGTGTGTTTTTTTTTTGTGTGGTTTGTGTGATGTTGTGTTTTTGTGTTGTTGTGAGTGTTTTGGGGGTGGTGTGTTGTGTGGTGTGGTGTGTGTGTGTGGTGTGGGTTGTTTTGGGGTTTGTGTGGGTGGTGTGTGTGTGGTGTGTTGTTGTGGGTTTTTTTTTTTTTGTGTGTGTGTGGTTTTGGTGTGTGTTGGTGGGGGGGTGTGTGTGTGGGGGTGTGGTGGTGTGTGTGTGGTGTGTGTGTGGGTGTGGGGGTGGGGTTTGGGTGTGTGTGTGTTGTGTTTTGGGGGTGTTGTGTGTGTTGTTTTGGGGTTTGGGTGTTTTGTTTTTGGGGGTTATTTTTGTGTGTGTGTGTGTGTGTGGTGGGGGTTTGTTTTGTGTGTTGTTGTGGGGGGTTTGGGGGGGGGTGTGTGTGTGTGTGTGTGAGTCTGTGTGTGTGGAGTGTGGTGTGGGGGTTTGGTGGGTGTGGTGGTGCTTACCTGCTTTTTGATTTTCTGCGTCTAATCCCTGCTGTTATTTTTTTTCGTTTTTTCCCTTTTTTTCTTCTTTCTTTTTCTTTTTTTCCCTTTTCTTTTTTTTTCCCCCATTCTCTCTTCTTTATTTTTTTGTCTGTCGTCTGCTTTTTTTTTTCCTTTGTATTTTTTCCTTATTATTTATGTTTCATTTTTTTCCTCTCTTTCCTTTTTTTTTTTTTGGCTTTTGGTTTTCCTTTCTTTTTGGTTTTTATTTTTTTTTACCTTTTATTTTAGTTTTTATTCTTTTAAATTTTACCTCTATTTGACTCCTTGTTTCGATCAAGATTTTCAGAAATGCTGACACAGGTGTTTTTATCTACCTTGTTTTTTTTTTCTTTGTGTTAATATTTCTTTGACATTTAATTAATATGTCCTGTCATATATGTGTCTGTCTTTCTGTGTGTGTGTGTGTGTGTCCCTCTCTTTCTCTCTCTTACTCTCTCTGTCTCTCTTATTCTGTCTGTCTGTGTCTGTCTCTCTCTGTCTCTCTGTCTCTCTGTGTCTCTGTTCCTCTGTCTCAGCCTATCTGTCTGTCTGCCTCTATCTCTCTTCTGACTGCTTGCCTGTCTGTCTGTTTGTCTGTGTCTGTGTCTGTGTCTATCTGCCTCTGTCTCTGTCTGTGTCTCTCTGTGTCTCTCTGTCTCTTTCTTTCTCTCCTTCATGTATGGGCCAATGGCCTTTTTGTGAATAAATCTTTCGAGTTCGAGTTCGAGTTCGAGTTTTCTCTCTCTCTCTCTCTCTCTCTCTCTCTCTCTTCTCTTCTCTCTCTCTCTCTCTCTCTCTCTCTCTCTCTCTCTCTCTCTCTCTCTTCTCTCTCTCTCTCTCTCTCTCTCTCTCTTTTTCTCTCTCTCTCTCTCTCTCTCTCTCTCTCTCTCTCTCTCTCTCTCTCTTCTCTCTCTCTCTCTCTCTCTCTCTTTCTCGCGCTCTCTCTCGCTCTATCTCTGTCTGTGTACTTAATCTATTGCGTTCTTGAAACAACATTATTTTTCCTTTGTCTCTTAGCCTTTGTGATAGAGTTAGTGAGAGAGAGTGCGTGCGCTCGCGCGGCGGTGTGTGTGTGCGTGCGCGTTGTGTGTGGTGCGTGCGTGCGTGCGTGCGTGCGCGCTTGCTTGCTTATGTGATGCTATGTCTTTTTCTTATTTTGCTTGATTGTACATTTTTTCTAGTTAATAATTCGCCTAGTGTTTTTTTGTGGATTCTATGTTTTTCTTGTTTGTTTCTTTCGTTTTTTTGTTGTTTTTTTTCATATTTTCTCCTCTCTTTATTTCTGTTCTTATGTTCCTTCCTTTGGTCTAGGTATCAAAAGTTTTAAAGTCTGTGTTTTGAGGGGGATTTATTTTTTTCCATTTTTTCGTTCTTGTCCATTTAATTATGTTTCCTCTACATCTCCGACTGTCTGTCAATCTGTCTGTCTCTCAGTCTGTCTCCGTCTATGTCTCCGTTTGTCAGTCTGTCTGACTCGCTGTCTGTCTGTCTCTGTCTGCCTGTCTCTGTGTCTGTGTATGTGTCTCTCTCTGTCTCGGTCTCTCTATGTGTGTCCCTGTTTGTCTCTCTGTTTCTGTCTCTGTCTCTCTCTGTCTTTCTGTCTCTGTCTCTCTGTCTCTCTTGTCTCGCTGTCTCGTCTCTCTGTCTCTCTGTCTCTCACATCTCTCCCCGTTCCTTCTTCCCATGGATACATACATACATACATACAGGAGCAGACAGGGGACACAGTAACCTCTAAGAAGTTGCTTACTCTGTCTGTCTGTCTGTCTGTCTCTGTCTCTCTGTCTCTCTGTCTCTGTCTCTCTCATCGATCGATCGATTAAGCCTCTGTGCGTTCAAATATGTGTGTGTGCGTGCGTGCGTGTATGTGTCTATCTGTATGCGTGCGTGCTTTGCGTGCGCGCGTATGTACGTGAGCGTGCACGCGCGCTTGCGTACGCGCGTTCATGCAAGTGTGCGCACGCACTCTTCCCCTCAGACTAATAATTCTTCCAAACTATACCAGATGTTAACAAAAACACACACCTCCTGCCCCCCACCCCCACCCCACCCCCACGCATCCCACTCCCTTCCCCTCCCCCCCCCCCATCCTCCACTCGACACACACCCCTCCCCCCACTCCCCCCCCCTCACCCTTCCCCCCCCCCCCCCTC
>CM054160.1:50444186-50446686 GCA_028751875.1 Rapana venosa
ATATGTTCTGCTTCCAAAGCAGCTGTTTTTTGTTTTTTTACAAGATGCGTGATGGGTTCATGTGAGGGGTTTTCTTCTGTAACCCACCAAACACTGGCATCCATCAGGGCATCTTTGACATGCATGTATTGTCTTCTATGGCTAATCTCGTTCAACAGGATTTTATTTTTTCCTCTGGAGTTAACATCAGTGCTGAATCCACTCTCCCGCAACAGTCTTTCGGGTGAGACTATAAACCGAGGAGGTCCCGTGTGCGAACGCACGCAGAACGTCTTGTCTTTTAGATGTGTGTCACCATGAATGACATTTAGGCAATGGCAGTTCTGCACTGTCAGTTGACCTGGAAGATCATCAAAATCCCCTTGCTTCATTTGCAAGACACTGCTGCCAGGATTCAAACCTGAGACTTCATTGACACATGTGATTGCAGTCAAATAGTCTTAACCACTCATATATAGTAGCATTTGTCGGTTTTGAATTCATTACTGGTGACCTGAGGACTGTAACAATTAAAAGCCAGCCGTCTCAGAATGTTGTACCTTGGAATATTTATGTGTCATGGCAAATCCCTGAACTGTGACACCAGCTTTAAACCCCAAGGTAGGCAGTTACCTTACAAACCTGCAGACAGACATGCAGACAGACAAGCAGACATGACTCAGACACACAGACAGACAAGCAGACATCAGTCAGACATACAGACAGACAAGCAGACATCAGTCAGACATACAGACAGACAAGCAGACATCAGTCAGACATACAGACAGACAAGCAGACATCAGTCAGACATACAGAAAGACAAGCAGACATCAGACAGACATACAGACAGAGAAGCAGACATGCAGAGAGACATACATACATACAAGCAGACATCAGTCAGTCAGACATACAGACAGACAAGCAGACATCAGTCAGACATACAGACAGACAAGCAGACATGCAGAGAGACAGACAAGCAGACATCAGTCAGACATACAGGCAGACAAGCAGACATCAGTCAGACATACAGACAGACAAGCACACATGCAGAGAGTCATACAGACAGACAAGCAGACATCAGTCAGACATACAGACAGACAAGCAGACGTCAGTCAGACATACCGACAGACAAGCAGATATCAGCCAGACATACAGACAGAGACAAGCAGACATCAGCCAGACATACAGACAGACAAGCAGATATCAGTCAGACATACAGACAGACAAGCAGACAAGAGCCAGACATACACACAGACAAGCAGACATCAGTCAGACATACAGACAGACAAGCAAACATGCAGAGAGACATACAGACAGACAAGCAGACATCATACAGACATACCGACAGACAAGCAGACATCATACAGACATACAGACAGAAACAAACAGACATCAGTCAGACATACAGACAGACAAGCAGACATCAGTCAGACATACAGAATGAGACAAGCAGACATCATGCAGACATACAGATAGAGACAAGCAGACAACAGTCAGACATACAAACAGACAAGCAGACATCAGACAGACATACAGACAGACAAGCACACATGCAGAGAGACATACAGACAGAGACAAGCAAACATCAGTCAGACATACAGACAGACAAGCAGACATGCAGTCAGACATACAAACAGAAAAGCAGACATCAGACAGACATACAGACAGACAAGCAGACATCAGTCAGACATACAGACAGAGACAAGCAGACATGCAGTCAGACATGCAGACACACAAGCAGACATCAGACAGACATACAGACATACAGACAGACAAGCAGACATCAGACAGACATACAGACAGACAAGCAGACGTCAGTCAGACATAAAGAAGAAGAAGAAGAAGAAGAAGAAGAAGAAGAAGAAGAAGAAGAAGAAGAAGAAGAAGAAGAAGACTACTACTACTACTACTACTACTACTGCTGGCTGCTGCTGCTGCTGCTGCTGCTGCTGCTGCTGCTGCTGCTGCTACTACTACTACTACGACTACTACTACTACTACTACTACTACTACTGCTGCTGCTGCTGCTGCTGCTGCTGCTGCTGCTGCTGCTCCTCCTCCTCCTCCTCCTCCTCCTCCTACTACTACTACTACTACTACTACTACTACTACTACTACTACTACTACTACTACTACTACTACTACTTAATTGAACTGATATAACGCTATATCTTTCAAAGACAAATAAAAGCCCATGCATTCGACCTAATCTTACACAGTCATACGACCAATGACAAACAATCAATAGTTCAAACAGATATTACAAACATGGTACGATGCAGACCAAATCTATGAAATAAAATTGCAATAGTCAAATGTTGTTTTTATATTTTTAAAAAAAACCAGACAGACAGACACGCAGACATCAGTCAGACCTTCCATCTTCCCTTTGCCAGGTCAGGTGGATTAGAGTGTCAGGGTCTGAAGGATTAATCCCCGGCCATCTTCCCTTCCCTCTGTCCTCCGCAGTGGCGACGCCAGCGATTGGGCCGCTCAGCAGGGGAGGCCACTCCAGGCGCCA
>CM054160.1:50461686-50486686 GCA_028751875.1 Rapana venosa
GCACTTTCCACCCAGTGCCACCAGAGAAAATGACAACCAACAAGAAAGAAAAACCCAAGAGAGAGAAAGAGAGAGAGAGAGGAGAGAGAGAGAGAGAGACAGAGACAGAGAGACAGAGAAACAGAGAGACAGAGAGAGATGGACAGACAGACAGGTAAAAACAAAGACGGGAGAGAGAGAGAGAGGGGGGGGGGGGGGGCAAGACAGACAAACACACAGGCAGACAGACAGAAAGACAGACAGATAGACAGGCAAAAACAAAGACCAGAGAGAGAGAGAGAGAGGGGGGGAGAGAAGAGAGAGAGAGAGAGAGAGAGAGAGAGAGAGAGAGACAGACAGAGAGAGAGAAGAAGAGAAGAGAGAGAGAGAGAGAGAGAGACATGACAGAGAGAGAGACAAAGAAAAGAAGACAGACAGAAATCAAAGACCAGTTAGAGAGAGGAAGACAGACAAACAGAAAAGCCAGACAGAAAAAAAAGACAGACACAGAAGAAACAGCAGGCAGACAGACAGGACAACAGCGAAGACCCAGTTAGACAGAGACAGAGACAGAGATAGTTTGGACAGAGAGAGAGAGACAGAGAAAAAAAGGGAGAGAGATAGAGACAGAGAGGAAAAAGAGGAGACGACGGACAAAAATAGTGTCATTGAAGAGAGAGAGAAGAAAGAGAGAGAAACACAAAGAGAGACAGAAAGACAGACAGACGGACGGACAGACAGACATATGAAATAAATATTTAATTATAAAGACCATATGTCCTTAGAAGGAGAAATACAATAAAACAACAAAAATATGTTAATAAAATGATGGACATGTGATGGCCATATCTTAGAGAGAGAAGGGGGGGGAGGGATAGAGAGGGGAGGGAGGAGGGGAGGGGGGGAGGAAGAGAGAGAATGCTATTCTTTTATTTCAAGGATATTGGAATAAGCACTCATGCGCTTTTTTACATCCAGTCCCCGTGTGTATGCAGTTTTGTCAGTTTTGTCATCCGTTCCCACCGGCACACAATGGCCTACTCTTCCGAAGAACTGAACGGGTTTCAACGTGTGTGCAAGATGATCTGCGTGCGCTCGCACACGGGACCTCGGTTTATAGTCTCATCCGAAGGACTTTTAGGGAGAGTGGAGTCGGCACTGATGTTAACTCCAGAGGAAAAGTCCTCTTGAACGAGATGAGAGACAGACAGTAAAAGATAGACAGTCAGGCAAATAGACACAACAGAGTCCTGTCCTCCTATTTGTACAGTAATTTGAGACATGCATTGAGGAAGACATCTCTCCCCCCCTTCACCCCCCCGCCAACTCCCCCGCCACCCCCACCCACCCCCCCACCCCCCCCCCCCCCCCCCGTCCCTCCCCCTCCCCGCCCCCCCACCCCAACCACCCACCCCCACCCCAACCCCCACCCCCCACACACTCTCACTCTTTTCTTCCCTATCCTTTCATTCTTGACAATCTCCCACCCCCCACCCCCTATCTCCTATTCCTTCTAGTTTTCTTTTTTTTTTTCCTTTCTTCTTTATTGTACTTGTCATCTTCTCCAGTGTCATGTCAAATTTCGTGTTTGCCAGCAACACTGACAGATTCCTATCTAATCAGATCATATTTGTATGATGTTACAGAAACAGTCTGACGGCCAAATATCGCTTCATTTTTGTTGTTATTGTTCTTGTTTGGTTGGGGGTTTTTTTGGGTTACGTTTTAGGTTCCCCTTAGGGTAGGCAGTTTTGGGGAAAGAAAAATATTATTGTCAGGTAACTTGTAATGATAACAATAATGTATGGAATTTATATAGCGCTGAATCTTGTAAAGCAACAAATCAAAGCGCTCAGATGACATGATTTTTTTTACAGTAAATGTGAAGGGTGAACTGTATTGTGTACTAATATCATAACTATATTGTGTGCGTGCGTGCGTGCGTGTGTCTGTGTGTATACATTTGAATTTGTAAACAACAAAAAATAATTGTAACTGGGTGCATGTGAATGCGTAGGATGAATGAAAGCGCTTTGATTTGGGGGTTTTTGGCAAGATATAGCGCTATATAAACTCCATGTGGTGTTATTATTGCTGTTGTTATTACTGTTATTATTATTATTGTTATTATTATTACTGTTATTATTATTATTATTATCCTCCTCCTCCTCCTCCTCCTCCTCCTCCTCCTTCTTCTTCTTATTGTTGTTGTTGTTGTTGTTATCGTTGTTGTTGTATACTTCTTTAAGTTACGGCATATATCTCTGCGTGGAAATTCTCGGGCTGCTCTCTCTCTCTCCTCTCTCTTGGGAGAGCGCGTCGCCACAAGAGCAGCGCCACCCATTGTTGTTTTTTTCTTTTTCTGTCTGCGTGGGTATTTGTTTTCCTATCAGGATGGCTTTTTCTTTCTATAGAATTTTGCAACCGTAGAGAGAGAGAGACAGTAACAAGGACATCCCCCACCCCCTCCCCCCTCTTGGATTTTTTATTTGTTTGGGGGTTTTTGTTGGGTTTTTTCGGGGTGGGGGGGGGGGGGGGGTGGATGTTACATACACTCCTGGGCTACAGCTCTAAAGTTGTTCATCAATGGTGAGAAATTCACCAATGGAGAGATAGATATTGAGAATGCCACTATTCGCTCAGCATTAAGGTAGATGCATTCTGACTTCAGGGAGGATGTCGAAACACAAGTCAAGTCAAGTCAACATTTTATTTCCAGATGGTACATCGAATAAGCAATGCATTTGCTTTTTGTCATCAAGCCATCTACCTAAGAACAAATTTCTTAATGATTATACTAAGATACTACATTTTTGCATCATTTACCATTAAATTAAACCAGTAAAAAAAGGAATATCGATAAGGTAATACATTGAAAATACACAGCACCAATGAGTATGCGGGTTTTTAAAAAAAATCTTATTTTATTCTTTTATATCGAGGATAATGGAATAAGCACGTATGTGCTTTTTTTTTAAACATCCAATCCCCGTGTGTATGCGGTTTTGTAAATTGTCATCTGTTCCCACCGGCAAACAATGGCCTACTCTTACGAAAAGCGGAACATGATTTTAACGTGTGCGCAAGACGTTCTGCGTGCGTTCGCACACGGACCTCGGTTTATAGTCTCATCCGAAGGACTTTTGGGGAGAAGTGGAGTCTGCACTGATGTTAACTCCAGGGGAAAATATCCCCTTGAACGGGAATCGAACCCGGGTTGTCAGATTGCGAGCGCAATGTTCTGACCACTAGACTATCCCGTCCCCCGTTTGTTTTGTTTTGTTTTTAAACCTTGGAGTTAACGTCAGTACTGTCTACACTCACCCCCCCCCCCCTCCAACCCCCCCCCCCCAAAAACCACCCCCCCCCAGAAATGAATAAATAAATAAGTAAATAAATAAATAAAATGAAATGAAAAAAGCCTTTCTGATGAGACTATAAACCGAGGTCCCGTGTGCAAACACGCGCAGAACATCTTGCACACACGTTTAAAAAAAACAAACCTGTACTGCTTTTAGGAAGAGTGGGCCATTTCGTGCTGGTAGAGACAGATGACATCAAACAAAGAACTATCCGCATACACACAGGTGCTATGTTTCCACTCTGTCCCTGAAGTCGGAATGCAGCCACCTACACGGTGGATAAAACAAAAACCGAACGGTCGCACAAGCAAAATCTTGTCATTGGTGAAATTCAGAGCTCTAGCCAAGGAACGAAAAAACAAAAACAAACACACACACACACACACACACACACACACATATATATATATATATATATATATATATATATATATATATAATATATATATATATATATTATATATATATATATATATATATATATATATATATATATTATAATAAATTTCTTGGCTTATTATTTAAATGCTCGTACTTATTATGATAGTACATGTTTAGGTGATGGAGAGAGAGAGAGGAGAGAGAGAGAGAGAGAGAGAGAGAGAGAGAGAGAGAGAGAGAGGAGAGAGAGAGATGGATGAGAGAGAGAGAGAGAGAGAATCTTGGAAATGGTTGAATGTGGTAGGCTCCTGTAAGCCCATTCACATGGGGACAGTGGGGAGGGGGCAGTGAAAAAAACAAACATTTCAGAACGTTTGAAATAGTCAGCATGGCATGGCATTCACATCATGGAACAAAAATGAATGAATGTTTTACAATGTCTCAGTGCTTTCGGGACAGTGAAACAAGAAAACATTTCAAAACATGACATATTCGAAACATTTGAAATAATCAGCATGGCATGGCATCCACATCGTGGAACAAATTCATGTTTTACAATATGTTAGTGCTTTCACTCATATTTTAAATACATAATGGACTGGGTGAGCGCAAGAGAGAGATAGAACTCGAACTCGAACTCGAAAGATTTATTCACAAAAAGGCCATTGGCCCATACATGAAGCGGGGGTTGCAGAGCTGCTTAGTATTTTAGTGAGAAAAGAGAGAGAAAGAGAGAGAGAGAGAGAGAGAGAGAGAGAGAGAGAGAGAGAGAGAGAGAGAGAGAGAACGAAATTTTATTTTCTGAGGGTAATAGAATAAGTATAAGAGAGAGAGAGAGAGAGAGAGAGAGAGAGAGAGAGAGAGAGAGAGAGAGAGAGAGAGAGAGAGAGAGAGAGAGAGAACAAAATTTTATTTTCTGAGGGTAATAGTATAGAGAGAGAGAGAGAGAGAGAGAGAGAGGAGAGAGAGAGAGAGAGAGAGAGAGATAACGAAATTTTATTTTCTGAGGGTAATAGAATAAGTATAAGAGAGAGAGAGAGAGAGAGAGAGAGAGAGAGAGAGAGAGAGAGGAGAGAGAGAGAGAGAGAGAGAGAGAGAGAACGAAATTTTATTTTCTGAGGGTAATAGAATAAGTATAAGAGAGAGAGAGAGAGAGAGAGAGAGAGAGAGAGAGAGAGAGAGAGAGAGAGAGAGAGAGAGAGAGAGAGAGAGAGAGAGAGAACGAAATTTTATTTTCTGAGGCTAATAGTATAAGAGAGAGAGAGAGAGAGAGAAGAGAGAGAGAGAGAGAGAGAACGAAATTTTATTTTCTGAGGGTAAGATAGAGAGAGAGAGAGAGAGAGAGAGAGAGAGAGAGAGAGAGAGAGAGAGAGAGAGAGAGAGAGAGAGAGAGAGAGAGAGAGAGAGAGGAGGGGGGAGGGGGGTAAACTCTTGCTAGGAGCACACTGTCACTGTTGTTCCCTGATGCACGTGAAAAACGCCTGTGTTCACCCTTGAGTCAAGGGGAGAGGGAGAGAGGAAGAGAAGCGGGACACAAGTTCACTTCCACTAGTGGACGTGGCGAGGCAAGTCTATGCTCTGTCGCCGCGTCCCAGCATGCTGACTGGAGACTGCAGGTAACTGTGACTTAGTGCTAAGTTTTAATTCTTATTCGTTTATCATCCATGATAACTTTACGGAAAGGTACTTTATAATTGCACTAACACGCCGTAATTAATAATAGCACGACTTGCAGGTTTGGGTGATAATTTTTTTGCATAGTGTGTTGACGATAACCACACCTAGATACTTCACAGCCGTGGATAGAACTGGTGTAGTGTCATATTCTATTGAAGTTTTTGTGATGGAAGAGAGCTTGTCTTTTCTCCCTGCAAGCATTGCGTCAGTTTTATATATTTAACTGTAACTTGTTCAGTATCATCCAGTTTGAAATATTTTGATGGCAGCTAGATGTATTTGTCAAGAGGGAGGGAAGTTTTTCAGGAGTATTGAATCTGAGAGTCATTGGCATAAAAAAGGTGATGACAGTTTATCATTTACGACAATGGAGCAGTGTAGAGAGTAAAGAGAACAGGGCCTAGAACTTATCCCTGTGGAACTCCATATTCCAGTTCAGCAGGTATTGTTTGGATTTTGTTTACTGTAAACTGTGTGGAATCAGTCTGTAAGGTATGAACTAAACCAGGTGGGGGCTGGCTGTGCCATTAATATAAAACATTTTTATAAGACTGAGGAGAAGAATTGAGTTGTCTGTAGTGTGGAAGGCTGCCGAAAAGTCGAGAAGAATGAGAAGGGAGAGGTTTTATTAGTCAGAAGCAAGTAGAAGCGTGTTTAAGGTGTGGACTAGGGTGGTTTCAATGCTGCGGTTGGCATGATAGGCAGACTGAAATGAGGGAAGATGGCCAAATTGTTTCAGAGCCTTTTTAAAGGACTTAAGAGATAAAAGGTAGGTTCGAAACGAATGTATGATTGTTAGGGTCGAGGACGTGCTTTTTGAGTACAGAAGTAACTATTGCAGTTTAGTGAGCTGCTATATTGTAAATATTCTTTTTCAGCGCGAAGTTGTCAATTGTCTTTTTTTTTCTTCCTCCGAGGTTCATCAGTGAATGTTCTGTGTATTTGTTCCCTTACAAATGTTGCCATCAAGGTAGCCACGTTCCGACTTCAGGGATGTCTAAAGCACACTAGTTGCGATGCAGTTGTTGATTTTTTAAAGGGAGTATTCTATTTTAGAAATGTGTGTGTGCGCACGCGCATGCCTGCGTGTGTGCGTTAGTGTGTATGCATTTGTGTGCATGTCCCTGCGTGTGTGTACACGTGTGTGTGTGTGTGTGTGTGCGTTCGCGCGCGCTTGTGTGTGTTGTATATCTGTATGTCTGCGCGTGTCCATTGTAATGCACCATTTGCCCAATATTCCGCTGAACATTCCACGAGCTCACATGAAACTTCCAACTCGGAAATGACAATCTGTTTTCAGGAGGAAACCATCCCTCACTGACATAGATACACACGCTCTCCTCCGCTGTTACGGCATGAACTGTCTTCACTCGACCTTCTCATGCTGCTGTATCTGAAATACAATGTCGTCTGCCAGCGGTTTCAAGAAAACGGTCCATACTGCCCGTGCGAAGTGAGTGTTTAGCTGGCTGTTCGAAAGTTTTGTGCGTGTGTTTTTCAGGGAGTGTTTCTCTTTTCTCCTGTACATTTTGACATGTTAGTGTGTGTTTTGGTGTCTGTCTGTATTTCTTCTTGTTTTATTTTATTTTTATTTTATTTATACCACTTTTAGTCACGAGATTTATCTGCGTGAAACTCGGGCTGCTCTCTTCGGGGAGAGCGCGTCGCCACAAGAGCAGCGCCACCATTTTTGGTGGCTTGCATCTGTTTTTGTTTCCCTATCAGAGTGGCTTTTTTCTAAGAATTTTGCCAGGGACAACTCCCTTGTTGCCGTGGGTTCTTTTACGTGCGCTGAATAATTTTGTGCAACACACGGGACCGCGGCTTATCGTCTCATCCGAAAGACTAGCGCCCAAACCACCACTCATGGTCAAAAGGATGGGGGAAAAGTTTCGGGCCCAAACGGTATTCGAACCACCGCATACTTCTGACCCGGACTTTTGGCTTTCTAGACAGGCACGTTACCATCTATCTGTGTGTGTGTATTTTTGCTTGTATGTGTGCGTGCGTGTGTGTGTTTTATTTTTATTTTACTATTTTATATCGAGGATAATGGAATAAGCTTCTTTTTTACATCCAGTCCCCGTGTGTATGCGGTTTTGTAAATTTTCATCTGTTCCCACCGTCACACAATGGCCTACTCTTACGAAAAGCTGGAAGGTCTCGTCTGACTGTGTGAATGTGTGTTTACCATTTCTCTCCCCCTCTCTCTCCCTCTCCTCTCTCTCTCTCCCTCTCTCTCCCTCCCACTCCTCTCTCCAAAAAGACACGCGTGTGCGCACTCACGCACACACACACACACACACACACACAACACACAAACACACACACACACACACACATACACACCAACACACACGCACGCACACACTCTCTCTCTCGCTCTCTCGCTCTCTCTCTCTCTCTCTCTCTCTCTCTCTTCTCTCTCTCTCTCTTTCTCTCTCTACCCCCCCCCCCCCCCTCTCTCTCTCTCTCTCTTCTTTCTTTCTTTCTTTCTTTCTTTCATTGGACAATGTGATGTACCTGTCACACATGTCTGTCTGTCTTTATCAGGCATTTCAGCATCGATCTGTCTGTCACCACCTCGCCACAAATGCCCTGACTGATGCTATGACCCAGATGACCCCCATAGTATAATGACTGTATTCTTTTTTTACCTGGTTAGGCCCGTGTTGAGTTAGAGGGTAAGGGGGGCAATGGGGGATGCAGTCAAATAGCCTAAGAAAAGACCAGAAAGCTTTTGAATTTTTGGGATCAGGAACTTGTTAATGTATCTTATGTTTCGAAATTGGGATATCTTTTTGTTTATTATTCCTTAGGTCTTCAGAATTAGCGATATTTTTTGTCCCTCTTATTCTTCAAAATTAGGGATACCTTTTTGCCCCTCTCTTAATCTTCAGAATTGGGGATATCTTATGTCCTCTTAATTTTCAGAATTGGGGATATCTCTGTGTCCCTACCTTTTAAGTCTTCAGAATTAGGGATATCTTTTTGCCCCTCTCTTAGTCTTCAGAATTAGGGATATCTTTTTGCCCCTCTCCTAGTCTTCAGAAAAAGGGATATCTTTTTCTCTCTTAATCTTCACAATGGAGATTTCTTTTTCTCCCTCTTAATCTCCACAATGGGGATATCTTTTTCTCCTATCTTAAATCCCCACAATGGGGATATTTTTTTCTCCTACCGTAATCTTCACAATGGGGATACCTTTTCCCCACTCTCTCTTAGCCCTCACAATAGGGATACCTTTTTCTCCCAAAGCTCCACATTTCCACGAAGCCTGTGGCAATGTCCCATATCCCACAGGATCAAGCCAACGTCTTAGTAACACATCTGACACTGCTTTTTGGTTTTCCAAAAAGTGGGTCTACATGACCTATCACATCCAAACGACTTCAGTAGGGTAGAATACCAACTATACTGAGAAATGTCATAAAATCCCTGCGTTCCACGCTGAAATGTATACAGAAGAAATTATGTAACACCACCAGCTTTTCAGAACTGCCGCTTTACACAGCTGATTCATATGCGCCATAAGTAAAAAATAATTGCTGTGGAACGTGTGGACATTGCTTCCAAAATGGAACACCGGTCTCTTCGCGTGTACATTCCTCCCTGCTGGGACCGAAATTTTGCCCCCCGGAGGGTTTTTTAATATGTGGGGATTGCCGTTTTGGACAACATACCCTGTCCGTTTGTCTTTACACGATCACTGGGCACCAACTTCTGATTGCTTCAGTTTTTCTTTCTGAACAGATTGAAATAGAATAGAGATAGATTAGATAAAATAGAATGGATGAATAAATGAATGAAATAAAATAAAATAAATAAAACAAATAAATAAAATAAAACAGATTTAAAAGATAGGGTAGAGTAAAATCGGATCCGAAAAAATTAGATTTAACAATAGCTGAAAAGATAAGATATAAAGATAGATAATATAAACTGGTATAAACAATAAACTAAACCATATAAAATCTAAAATTAAACAAAAATAGGGTTTTTGAAAAGCAATCTGTGCAAGAGATGAACTGAGAGCAATCTGGGTGACAGTGATCAGATACACACCACCACCTGTACATACATGTCCGAAAACACCACCGCCTATCTTTGTGTCCGAAAACGCCACCGCCTATCTTTGTGTCCGAAAACACCACCACTTATCTTTGTGTCCAAAAACGCCACCACATATCTTTGTGTCCAAAAACACCACCACCTGTACATATATGTCCGAAAACACCACCGCCTATCTTTGTGTCCGAAAACACCACCACATATCTTTGTGTCCGAAAACTCCACCACATATCTTTGTGTCCGAAAACACCACCACATATCTTTTGTGTCCGAAAACACCATCACCTATTTTAGTGTCCGAAAACACCACCTATCTTAGTGTAAAAAAAAACACTACGTATTCTGATGTTAAACACCACCACCAATCTTTGTGTCTGAAAACACCACCTCCTATTTTGGTGTCTGAAAACACCACCTATTCTGATGTTAAACACCACCACCTCTCTTTGTGTCTGAAAACACCACCACCTATTTTAGTGTCCAAAAACACCACCACCTATCTTGTCAAAAACACCACCGCCTATCTTGTCAAAAACACCACCGCCTATCTTGTCAAAAACACCACCACCTGCCTAAATTATGAAAACACACCACCTATTTTAGTGTATGAAAACACCACCACCTATTTTATTTGAAAACACCACCACCTAACTTGTCAAAAACACCACCACCTGCCTAAATATATGAAAACACCACCACCTATCTTGATGTCTGAAAACACCACCACCTATCTTGTCAAAAACACTACCACCTGCCTAAATATATGAAAACACCACCACCTATTTTAGTGTCTGAAAACACCACCACCTATCTTGATATCTGAAAACACCACCGCCTAACTTGGTGTCCAAAAATGCCACCACCTATTCTTGTCTGAAAACACCACCACCTACAGTGATCTTAGTGTCAAAAAAACAACACACCACCTACACAGGCTTTAAGACGGTGGTCATTAAGGACTGTGATTCCCTCACCCCCTCAAACTTTTCACAGCATTTCTTTAGACTAGCTCTTTGGTGTCAAAAAATCCCTACTTCCTACACAGGCTTTGAGACAGCGGTCAGGAGGGACTGTGATCCCCTCACCCCCTCACATTTTTACAGCATTTTCTTTAGGATCCATAAACCATCATAGGCAAGGCTTTGGGATGGTGGTTATGAGGGATTGACTCTTGTCACACCCTTAAATTTTCATAGCATTTCTCTTTTAGGGGTCTTTAGTGTGCTAAAGCGCCGCCTACATAAATTTTGAGACAGTGATTATTAGGGATTGACTCTTGTCACACCCTTATAATTTCATAGCATTTCTTTGTAAGGGTCTTTAGTGTGCTAAAACACCACCTACAGATTTTGAAACCGTGGTTATTACGGAATGTGACTCCCTCACTTTCACATTTTCACACATTTCTTTAGTCTCTTCGGTGTCCATAAACACAACTTCCTTCACCAAATTTGAGGCAGTGGTCATGAGGGATTGTCTGTCACCCCCTCGCTTTTTCTTTTTACAGTATTTCTTTAGGCTTATGGGTTTCCTACACTGACACAGGCTTTGACTTTGATTCCTCCTTCCCATCCTCGATTCCACACGGGTTCTGACCTGGTGAGTCATAATGTGGGTCATCATGTGGGTCATGACATGGGTCATCTGGGCGTCATACCTTCGTGTGGGGGGGCTACAAGTCATGGGGTCATCTGGGAGTCAGCTCTCCATGAGCTGAGGAAGTCTACAAGTCATGGGGTCATCAGGGAGTCAGCTCTTCACGAGGTCAAGTCATGGTCATCTGGGTACTGCCTCTTCAGAAGTGGGGAGTCCTGTGGATCATATGGGCGCCGCCTCCTCTTCAGATCAGAGTCATCATCCTGGAACTCTGCTCCATCAAGTGTTTGCTTGTGTAAGTATCTGTAACTGTATGGCTGGAGATGAGGGACTGTTGTACATGATTGTGGGTATCAGTTTCTAGCTCTAAGGTCTATATGTAGGAGAGAAAAATTGACATTTTCTCTGAAATTGGGAGTCACTTGAGTTTTTGATTTGGGAAGAGCTTGTGATGTGTGGATGGTTGCTGCTGAGATGGCAGCATCTGTATCTGGAATGGAGACGTGGTTATGGTGTTCAAAGTCATTCTTTCTTGTTTGCACAAAATTTTTATTTGTACTGAAATAGTTAATTCAACTAGAATGAGTTCTCGATCCACTGTAGTGTATTTGAATGTCGAACACTGTGAACTGACTGCATTTCAGTTTGACCAAAGTGATGAAGCATAAATGGCTTGAAGAAGCATTGTGAATTAAATTTGTCAAAAGTGACGAAATCCCATCTTTGTTAGGATCTAAGCCAATAACTAAATCGACTAGGGTTTTCAAACGATCTGAGCCAATAAATCAATTAGGGTTTTCAGTCTTGCTAATAAATACTGAACTGCTTTCAGGGGCTCTAGGGCTGGTGTCAAGTACCATGATCACCGAAGTCGGAATGCCACTACCTTAATGGTGGAAAAACTGTTGCATGGGTAACATCTCACAACTCGGAACTCGCCGTGGATTGCAAAACCCGAAGTGCCAGTGACCTAACGAGTGTGTGTGGCCGCCATCATGACCTGCATCTTTTAAAAGAGGTAAGATGTCTCCTTTTGTTGTTGGTGGGTTTTTCTCTTTTATTTCTGACCTGACTCTTAGTCCAGTTTTTATTTCCATATTTTCTGGTACTTTGTTCATTATTTCTTTCCCCCACCCCCTTTTTTCTCTTTCACTTGAAGATTGTACCTGTCTTTTCTTTCATTGTCTGCCTGTCCTTATTTCTGTCTGTCTGCTCAATTCTTCCTACCCCCTGTTTTTAGCAATAATGTTGCGCTATAAGTGCACCTGTTTTCAGACTACTTAGCACGGTTTAACTTTCCACTTCTCAACATAAGCTCTGGTGTCGGTCAGGTCTGAGAGATACAGACACTTGCAGTGTTGGTGTCGTTTAACCAACGCTCCTATTGCAACTGTGAAAAGGGCTTATATCATCTGAGAAGTCCAAATCTTTTTTTTTCTTTTTTTGGCTGCCTCGTCTTGTGTGACGTCCCCCATCCTGCTGTTCCCACGCCGCCCATTCCAATCTCCCCGCCACAGCCATACCCCGATTGTCTCATCACCAGGGTCGGAGGTCAACAGGGAGCTCAACAGGCCGCCGTGGGGCCACCAGCCAGAGGGGCCCTGCACTGCTGCTGGGTCACTTTGGTGGTGTTCAGTGGTGCCTGTTCTGAGCTAACATACGCATGACACCACCTACTAAGCCCCCCTACTAACGACAGTATTAGCTCAGTCGCGGAGCCAGACTGAATGATTTGCCCACCTGAGGTGGCAACCACCACAACGTCCCTCCAACGACCGTCCCCCGCGAACCTCCAACCCCAAAGGCTTTGACACAAACTCACCACAGGCACAGAATGTATGGGGGAAACCGAATCTGAGGTCATCATGAGACCAGAGCAATTGGGACCACCGAATCGGAGGCAACTTTTGTTATTGCATGATGATCAATGACAATGAGGATGACGTAATGATGCTGCTGTGGAAGTGCATATGCTTTGAGACTACTTGACAGGGTTGTACTCTACGCTTACTATCATATATCCCAGCGTCAAACAGGACCGAGAGATACAGACACCTGCAGTGTTGGTCAGGTAATTTGAGCAACACTCTAACTCGCATCCGTTAAGTGGATGAAGCTCGACTGTGTGGCCCCAGTCTTCCCACTGAGCCCACAGCACACTCACTCTGGGTAGGAGCCGGCCGGAGTCCGAAAAATCCTTTAAAAAATTGGAATTTGTAATATTACTGATGACTGGAATAATTTTCCTAAATGTTTGCTCAAAGTAGCATAATCAGAGATTGTATATTTCGCCACAAAATCTAGTCTGGCAGTGTTCTGATCAAGACTGTCTTGCTTTCAGGGGCTGTGGAAATGGAACCCAGTACCCCGAGTGTGACGGGAGCCATCGTGAACTGATGGCTTGCTTTGGCAGACTGGTCTAGGTGGAGAGAGGTATGAACTGTTTCTGTCATTTCAGCTGTTAGAGCTTGAATGTAAAAGTTGTTTTCTGGTATTTCAACCATTAGAGCAAAATGAAACAGTAGTAGTAGTAGTAGTAGTGGTAGTAGTTGCAGTGGTGGTGGTGGTGGTCTACTACTAGTTGTAGTTGTTGTAGTTGGTGTTGTAGTAGCTGTTGTAGTTGTTGTTTTGGGGAGGCTAGTTACTGGAAACTTTTGTTTCAAAGTGATGGCATAAACTTCTTTTAAATCTAAACAAACTACAAGGTGAAACTGATACCGTTAAAAATAATTGTCAATATATTAATTTTTTTAAATATTAAACTATCTACAAAAAATAATTGCGAATGCATTTTATTAAATATCAGATTATTTTTCTTTTTCAATATCCGACAAAAGCAGGCAAGTGATAGAACAATTGAAGAATAACTGTGAATTCATTTGGCTACAGAATAGCATTGAATACTTTTAACAACTATTTTAGGCTAAAGAGGGTACACATAACTACAGTGACGACTTAACGGAATAAAGGTAAAGGTACTCTGAACCGGAGTATTAAAATGAAAGTATATTTTTTTTCGCATTTGAAATAACAAAAGTAAGAGGTAAAGGTGTGACCATTTCTTTTAAAGAGCAGTTGTGAATGTATTCTGTTTCAAAGCTTTAATAAGAATCCAATCGCTGTGCTATCAAAGACCTTTATATATATATATATATATATATATATTATATATATATATATATATATAGATATAGATAGATAGATAGATAGATAGATATCATATATATCATAGATATCACCACGACCGTGCGAAGTTAAACCTGCAAGTGAGAATCTCTCTCTGTCTGTCTCTCTCTCTCTCTCTCTCTCTCTCTCTCTCTCTCTCTCTCTATCCTCCCTCCTCCCTCCCTCTCTCCTCCCTCTTCCCTCCCTCCCTCCCTCCCTCCCCCCCTCCCCATTCCTCTCTCTCTCTCTCCTCAGGCCCTCCCTTGACCATCCTTCCTCCCCCCCTCTCTCTCACACACTCTCGCACACAACAAACACACACATACGCACACACAAACACACACACCACACAACACACACACACACTCACAAACACACAACACACACACACTCACAAACACACACACACAAACACACACACACAAACACACCACAAAACACACACAAACAACACAAAGCTCACGAACTCATCTAAAAAAAAGTTACAGTCTCTTCTTTCTTTTCTGTCCTGAAATGTATGGCTGACAAAAAGAGTTTAGATAAGGAGAAATAAAATAACCAAATGTCCAATGTCTTTTGTCACCAGGATCGAATCCCAGTGGAACATCAGCCGACCCACTCATCCAAAAGAACACGCTCCGCTACACATCCAGAACCCACTAGTCATCACAGAGACCCACACACGTCACAGATATGGAACCCAGTCGGCTAGAAAACATGCACACGTCAAATATGAAACCCAGTTAGCAAGGAACCCTCACACACGTCACAGATGGAACGCCGAGCAAACAAGAAAACCCACACGTCAAAGAGATGGAACCTCAGTGAGCAAAGAAAACACACGCGTCAAATATGGAACCCCGAGTCAACAAAGAAATCCACACACGTCAGAGATGGAACCCCGAGTCGACAAAGAAACCCACACGTCACAGACGGAACCCCAGTCAGCAAGAAAACCCACACAAGTTAGATGGAACCCAGTCAGCAAAGAAACCCACACACGTCAAATATGGAATCCCAGTCAGCAAATAAACCCACACACGTCAAATATGGAACCCCAGTCAACAAAGAAACCCACACACGTCAGAGATGGAACCCAGTCAGCAAGAAAACCCACACACGTCACATATGGAAACCCAGTGAGCAAAGAAACCCACGTACGTCAAAGAATGGAACCCCAGTCAGCTAGGAAACCCACACGTCACAGAGATGGAACCCAGTCAGCAAAGAAACCCACACACGTCAAATATGGAACCCAGTCAGCAAGAAAACCCACACACGTTAGATGGAACCCAGTCAGTAAGAAAACCCATACACATCACAGATGGAACCCCAGTGAGCAAGGAAACACACAAACGTCAAAAAATGGAACCCCAGTCAGGAAAATAACCTATACACATGAAAGATGGAACCCCTAGTCATCAAAGAAACCCACAATTAACAGATGGAACCTCAAGTCTGAAAACCACACCCGTCAAAGATGGAAGGAACCCCAGTCAGCAAAGAAACCCACACACGTCGCAGAGAGAACCCCAGTCAGCAAATAAACCCACAGTCAAAGATGGAACCTTAGTCAGCAAGGAAACCCACACACAATCAAAGATGGAACCCCAAGTCAACACGGAAACCCACACACAATCAAAGATGGAACCAAGTCAACACGGAAACCCACACACACGTCAAAGATGGAACCCCAAGTCAACACGGAAACCCACACACAATCAAAGATGGAACCAAGTCAACACGGAAACCCACACACAATCAAAGATGGAACCAAGTCAACACGGAAACACACACACAATCAAATGTGGACCCTACTCAAGTAACGATTGACACCTGCAAAAAAAAAAAGTTTTAAAAACGTAAACAAAAAAAAAATTTTAAAGGAAAGAAAAGAAAGAAAGAAAAAAAGGAAACGAAAACAAAGCAAAAAAACAAAAGACAAAAGCAAATAAAAAAAGAAAAAATAAAGAAAAATCAACTCAGCAGAGACAGACAAAGATGGCGGACCCTGGCGACATTGCGTGGAGCTTTTACCGACGACAGCGGCGATGGCGATAGTTGAATTGTATGTTGTTGTTTTCGCGTTTGACTTGGTTGGTTGGTTGGTTGTTGGATCTTTCTTTGTTTTGTTTTGTCATGGATCGTGTAGAGTAAGCGCTTCGATGTGTTTATTTTTACAAGATTCAGCGCTATATAAATGCCATGTGGTGGTGGTGGTAGTGGTAGTGGTAGTAGTAGTAGTAGTACTTCACTACTACTACTACTACTACTACTACTACTACTTCACTACTACTACTACTAGTACACATCCTCAACACAGCTTGCTCTTCTTGTCTTTTATTTATTCATTCTTTTATTTCGAGGATAATGGAATAAGCATTCATGTGCTTTTTTCCCCATCCAGTCCCAGTGTTTAAGCAGTTGTGTAAATGTTGTCATCCGACCCCACCGGCACACAATGGCCTACTCTTCCGAAAAGCGGAACGGGTTTAACGTGGTGCGCAAGATGTTCTACGTGCGTTCGCACACGGGACTTCGGTTTATAGTCTCATCCGAAGGACTTTTGGGGAGAGTGGAGTCGGCACTGTTAGCTCCAGAGGGAAAAATGTGTATCCTCTTGAACGAGATTCGAACCCGGGTCAGCAGATCACGAATACATCACTCTGACCACCAGGCTATCCCCCCCCTCCCCCCCCCCTACCCTTACAGGGAAGACGACTGATGAGAGTAGCGTGGCATTCATTGAGTCTTTTACCAGTTGATGGCACTGGATATTTCATGGTATTAGTGCTTGTTGCATGGCTGATTGCTAACTTGAATTTGTGTACTGTCCTGACACTACAGTACAATCAGGAATGATTTATCAGTGGTAGATCATCCCATAGAACCTGATAATTATCATTTTCCGTAAGAAATAAACGCTATAATAATAAAGGAAATGATAGGATTCGTGAAATTTCAGGAATAGAAGATGCAAGAAATTTAAGAAATATAGGATTTCCGAAATTTCAGGAATATAGGATTCGCGAAATTTAAGAAATATTGGATGCACAAAATTTCGACAATAATATATAAGATGCACAAAATTTCAGTAAGATATGACCGGCTGGTTTTCAGTAAGATAGGATGTGCTGATTTCAATAAGATAGGATGCGCTAATTTTCAATAAGACCTGCTGATTTTCAGTAAGATGGATACGCTATTTAATGATACAGTATGCGCGAAATTTCAGGAAAATGGGCTGCTTTGATTTTCAATGAGATAGTGATGCGCTGGTTTCAATTAAGGCAGAATGCGCGCACGTGTGCATAAGCAACTGTGTGTGCGTGTGCGTGCTGTGCGTGTGTTTTGTGTGTGTGTGTGTGTGTGTATGTGTGTGTTGTGGGGGGTGCGTTGTGTGTGTGAAGGTGGGGGCGGGGGTTAGAGAGGAGGGGACATGTGTTTGGTAACGGGTATGTAAAGAAAAGGATGGTAGGAAGGAAGGGGTAGGATAGGATACACGTTTGAAGGGGTGGGCTAGAGCTGGTTGATAGGTACATGCTATAAGGTTGGGGGGTTTTCACAGATGATTCTTTTTCGGCGTAGTCTTTTTTTTTTAGTGGTTTATTTTGGGTTTAATTTTTTAAATGGACAAAAAAGTTCAAAAATGTCGGTAAGGCCTAAAATCACCTGCGTGTATAATTGAACTGGAAAATAATGTTTAAAAATCCGAACACCTAAGTCCAAAAAATGACGATAGTTATTGATAGGACAAGTGATTCATTAATTAAAGATCTAGTAGTTGTTAGGACTAGTAATTCAGAAATGAAAGATCTAGTAGTTGATAGGACTAGTAATTCAGAAATGAAAGATCTAGTAGGACAAGTGAATCCTAATTTAAAGATCTACACCTCTTTGTGTCCAAAGCTACACACCATAGCGTCTTTGTGCTCTTTGTGTCCACATGCATTCTAACGTACAGACAGACCAGCCAACGGACTGACAAACTTGTGCATGCACGTTACTCTAACCCTAACTCTTAACACTTAACCTTCACTCTAACCCTGGCCCGTCATGTGGACACAGAAGGCAGTTAGATGCTATGGTGCTTGGCTGAAACAATATAGCTAAACGATTTGTTTTTGGTCAGGTGGGGTTGGTGATGGGTGGTAGAATTTTAGAGAAAAAGGGATGCTAGGAGAGGAGGAGTGGGAGGAGGGTAGGATGTACAGGTGTGTGAGAATTGGTATGACGACTCCAGAGAGAGAGAGAGGAGAGAGTGTGTGTGTTTGTGTGTTTGTGTGTGTGTGTGTGTGTGTGTGTGTGTGTGTAGAAAGGTATGCAATCGTCTTTGTAATAACGTTTTGGGGGGGTAGGATTTATGTATCTTTATTTTTACCTAAACGACAAAAATAATAGTAATACCAAACTACTTGGTTGAAAAAAAATCATTGGAAATGGAGTGACGGAAATTGGGGGGGGGGGGTGGGTGGGGGGGGGGGGGCAAGAGAGGGGGTGGTGTGGGGCGATGACCATGCCTTACAGTATAGTAAAGTAGAGTTAAAAAGGACTGAAGAGCATTTTCAGGTTAGTGGGAATGAAGAAACTGTGTGTGTGTGGGGGGGGGGGGGGGGGGGTGGGTGTGTGTGTGTGTGGGGGGGGGGGGTGTTTAGGGTAGGGTGGGTGTGTGTGTGCGAGAGAGAGAGAGAGAGAGAGACAGAGACAGAGACAGAGAGACGTGCGCGCATACTTTGTAGAAATAGGGTGAGACTCCCAAAAGAACCTTTTTTGCGGTATTCCACCAGACATTAATTTCCTGAAGCTGGCATTTTCCGCCTGATATGAGAGGGTATGGCATAGTCACTAAGAACTAGGTTGTCTTAGGGATTCTTGGTTTTACCTCAGTTTACGTGTGGTTTTTCCCACAACGAAGTGACCATCCTAGGTTGACCCTTATGGTTGGCCAGGGCGTTGATACAAGGAACGAGAGTAGATTTATACCCTGGTTTAATCTGTATTATAGTTTCAAGTTTTAATGTGATTTAAAAGGCTACTAGGCGACAGTCCCGATATGGCCTCTGTGGTCGGCGGGGCTATAAACCTCAAGATAGCATTGGATTGCAGACAAATTGGACTGCAGGTTAATCTATGGAATGGTATACCACTGGTATTTAAGTATCAATGTATGCTGTTGTGAAAGGAGTACATTGTGTGTGTGTAGTTTGATGGGTGTTCAGCAGGGAGAGAAAATTTTGCCTCTTCACTCTTTCCATTAGTTGTGAATGACTGATACTTTTTGTCTTGATAAAGTTTTTTTTTTCTTAAAATATATTTGAATTTACTAAGTTTTCCTTGAAAAAAAAATAGCTGCCATTACTTGCATTTTCATAATTATGCAAATTGAATTTCTTGGCCAATACCTGGTTTAAATAACACAAAAATGTTTTGCGAAAGTAGTGCAAGGAGTGGATCGAGATTTGAAGTTAGTTTTTTTTTTTTTAAAGTACTAATTTTCACATCAGATCAAATCATCGTGATATGGATATATCTTGACAATCAAGAAAGTAGACATGTATTTAAAGCTATAGTAAATTATTTTTTGTAATAGTGGCAACGTTTTTATTCTTTCTAAGGATAGAAATCGGCCAGGATTAGATGTCATGTATTCATCACAGACAGCTAAGAAAATGTTATCTCTCAATATTCGCCTGAAACTGTGTGACTCCATGTGGTCATGGCAGGTTTATTTTCTTAGATGATTGTAAACTTGTGCGTTACAAAAATGCATATTATTTTCTAAAAGAAAATGCAACTTCCCTTTTTTGAGGCCTTTTTCCATCCACAAAATGGGCAGATGTTTATGGGGAAACCATAATTTATCTAGTTGCTGTTGTTGGGAAGGCAAGAACGAGATTTCGAGCTTCCATAATGTCATGAGTGCTTATTTCATTATCCTCCAAATAATCGAAAAGTGTTCTACACAAAAATAGTTATGTAAATCGTATATGTTGCACAGATTAGCCTACATGGACAAGGGATTTTTACATCATGTATTGCTTGTATTCATTTCATGTATTGGTGCTATATTATGAATGAAATACTAAGGGGTCTTTAGGTCACGTTGGTTAAACTAAATCAATTAACTGAAACTGGATTTGACTGTTTGGGACTGGCACAGATTTGCAGAACAAAAATTGTCAAAATGTCAAGCGACAAAATTGTATCAAAATTTGGCGTAAGTCTCTGAAAATTGTATTTCTATTTGTTTTGAAAGAACTTCAAACTCGCCTATTTACACGTTTTGTCAATACCTCAGTGCAGAAGCAGAAATCACAAGTCCCAGATTAAAACTGATAGATTTCACATTCTTCCGTGAGATTAACATATTTGTCATTGTGTATTATTGGAGACGAATTTCTTTTCGTACTGGAATATCCCGGGTGACGGTCCTGACATGGCCTCGTAATTGTTATATAATGTCGACATGACCTTTTGTTTCTATTCCTATACTTTAACTACACAAAAGCCCTGAAATAGAGGGTACTTGTTTACATGTATGAAGTACTTCTTTCGTTGTAATCATAAGAACCAGCTTTGAACGTTTGACTGTAAGTTTGTGTGTGTATGCTTTACGTAAATGAAACGGTCATATTAGTTCTGACAGCTGTTGTACTTGATATTCTTTCAAATGTTGTGAAGGTTTAAGTCATTCCGACTTGGTTTGTACGTGTGGCTTTGTTTTTCGAGTGTTTACAATGCAACCATATAGATGTTTATCTTGTAGATTTGAATTGGTTTTATTTTGTTTTTCTTAATTTTGAATAAGATAATATGGCTAAGGCACAAATCAAGACCTGTGCTGTCGGCAATAGTGTCGTTTTTCTTTGTGTTGGTTTTTATTGAGGATATGTTCCCCGACGGGACAGGATAGCTCAGTGGTCGGAGCACTCGCTTTCCCCCAGCCAAGTTAAGCAGCGTCGAGCGTGGTTACCACTTGGATGGGTGACCGTTTGTGCGCCTTGGCTTCAGTACAGTTCCCCCAGTTCACCCAGCTGTAAATGGGTACCTGCCCTCTTTAGGGTCAGGGAAGGTACAGCAGCGAGGGAGAGGAGATGGGTGACGCCCTCAATATGCTGGCTCCTAGAGAAGTGAGGTCTCTGACGCCTCGCTCCCCTACGACCTTATAGGTTATGGGACTCCTTTACCTTTACCTTACCTTTCCTTTTATGTTCCCCGAAGTCGGAATACGGCTACCTAGATGGTGGGGAATACGCACAAATCGCAGCCACCATTGGTGAACTTGAAAACTCGAAAGCCCTGCAACATAAGTGAGAATACTTTATAAGATGTGTGCACAAATCACAAATGTCATGTGGACTATACATACTGCACATGAATTGAACATTTTTGTAGTGTTGGAGATGTACATGTTTTATGAGAGAATATAACATGAAAGGAAAGGGACCCCTTCAAAAAAACCCAACCAAAAAAATCCCAACCCCAAAAAAATCCCAAAACCTCGAGCCGAGGAATGAAGAAAAAAGAACGCACTATGTTATTGGACAGTTTGCACATGGATGTAAAAACACGCATGTTTATACTGTGTATATATTCTACCCTGTGCGACTAAAGGGCTTAAATGTCAAATGTAATTGGTGACTGCCTTAAAATGATGTTGTTGCCTTAAAATGATGTTGTTGCTGTTAATGTTGTTGTTGCTGTTGTTAATGTTGTTGTTGGGTGGGGATCTTTTGGGGAGAGGGAGCTTTTTTTGGGGGGGGGGGGGGGGGGAGAGGGAGCTTTTTATATTTTGGGGAGAGAGGGAGCTTTTTTCTATTTGCTGGAGGTGAGGGAACTTTTTTCTTCGATTTTTTTGGGGGAGAGGGAGCCTTTTTTTTTGGGGGGGGGGGGGGGGGGGGGGGGAGGGAGGAAGCTTTTTTCTTTTATTTTGGGGGGCTTGTTTGGTTGTGGGTTTTTTTCAAGGTTTGCTGTGTACGGTTGAATTGCTTGCTTATCCAGTATTTCCGTTTATATTTATGTGCTGCTGTTTCGTTGTTGTGGTTTGTGCGTGCGTGCGTGCGTGTGAGCGTGTGTGTGTGTTGTGTGCGTGCGTGTGTGTGTGTGTGTGTGTGTGTGCGTGCGTGCGTGCGTGCGTGCGTTGTGTGTGTGTGCGTGCGTGCGTGCGTGCGTGTGTGTGCGTGCGCGTTCGTGTGTCTTTTTAAATTTTAAAATGAGCTTTGCATTTGTTTTATTAAATGAATCGTAAGTTGTATGATTGTTTAAACGTTGTAGTGGTTTTGTATTGTATTCATGTTTGACTGTATTGAAGCTTTGACATTATTATGATAAAGTTTTGTAAGATATTTCTGTTATAAAGGCAAGGCTTTTTTTCGGAATGTGCTGGAGAAAGTTTGTTTTGAAGTGTATTCATGTCTTTACATCTGACATGTTTCTCACCACATAACAAAAATGTCTTGTTATAAAACAAAAGCCTGTGTGTGTGTGTGTGTTGTGTGTTATTCTTTTATATCGAGGATAATGGAATAAGCACTTATGTGCTTTTTTACATCCAGCCCCCGTGTGTATGCGGTTGTGTAAATTTTGTCATCTGTTCCCACCGGCACAAAATGGCCTACTCTTACGTAAAAGTGGAACAGGATTTAACCTGTGCGCAAGATGTTCTGCGTGCGTTCGCACACGGGGCCTCGGTTTATAGTCTCATCCGAAGGACTTTGGGGAGAGTGGAATCGGCACTGATGATAACTCCAAGGGAAAATATCCCCCCTTGAACGGGAATCGAACCCGGGTCGTCAGATTGCGAGCGCAATGTTCTAACCACTAGGCTATCCCGTCCCCCTGTGTGTGTGTGTGTGTGGTGTGTGTGTTCAATTGCATGTATGCTGAGTGCATGGGGTAAATGGATATTTTTCTTCATGGTCGAATACTGAGATAACAACTACCGTTCTCTGTGATATTAGCAGCACTGCATTGCACTGACGTTAAGCGCCTCACAAGTCGGGCCCAGCGCATCCGACTTCAGGGATGTATATCGAAGAACTCTTAACATAACGTGTTACTTCCTTCGTATAAATTAAAACTGGACAAAAAAGCTATATACAATAGTCCTGGTTAGGTGCATTTCCAAAACCATTTCCAACCTAATACTTCACAACTTTTCTTGTCTTCTTTTTTTATCCGTATCTTTTTAGTTGGCTTATTTTATGTTCTACTTTTTAATCTGAACTCGTGTATTCCATTCAATGAGTAAACTATACACACACACCCGCACTCATTCACAAACACTCTCTCTCGCTCTCTCGCCCTGTAACACACACACTCACTCGCACACACATACTCTCTCACACACACTCACACTTACGCACGCACGCACGCACGCACGCACGCACGCACGCACGCGCGAATAAAACAAAATATATAACGACCCTCGCTACTACAAATGACGAGGTAAAACGAAAAGAAAACCTCTTTTCATCAAAAATCCACAATACAAAATGAACGAGAGAGCGAGAAAGAGGAAGGGAGGGAGGGAGAGATGGGAAGAGAGAGAGGGGGGGGGGGAGAGAGGGAGGGAGAGAGGGGAAGAGGGAGGGAGAAAGGAAGGGAGGGAGGGAGAAAGGAAGGGAGGGAGGGAGAGAGAGAGGGAGAGAGAGAGAGGGAGAGAGAGAGAGGGGGGAGAGAGAGGGAGAGAGAGAGAGGGAGAGAGAGGGGGGAGAGAGAGGGGGAGAGAGAGAGAGAAAGAGAGAGAGAGAAAGAGGAGAGAGAAGAAAAATAAACTTTGCCTCACTCCCCACCCATCCCCAAAAGTAGTCGATTAAACAAATTAAGAAGAAAATAAGGAAAGGGCAAAGAAAGGAGAAAAGAGACAAGTAAAGAAAGCAAAAAATAAAGAATAGACAAAAAGATAGAAAAGATGTAAAAAGAATGAAAAACAAGTACATCATTCCCGTAGTTTTTTTCCTTAAAACCCCCAAAACCTCTATATACCCCTCCTCCTTCTCCTTATTCTCACTTTTTCCTTTGCTCACACAACAAAGCAGAAAACAACAACAGCAAAAATCACAGAGAGAGAGAGAGAGATGAGAGAGAGAGAGAGAGAGAGATGAGAGAGAGAGAGAGAGAGAGAGAGAGGAGAGATGAGAGGAGAGAGAGAGGAGCGAGCAGACAAAAAGACTTGTCAGGCAGAGAGACGGACAGACGAACAGAGAGACAAACAGAGAGAGTCGTAGAGACAGACACACTGAGAGAGAGAAAGAGACAGACAGACATACAGACAGATAGACAGAGAGAGTCAGAGAGAGAGAGAGAGAGAGAGAGAGAGAGAGAGAATGTGAATGCGAATACGAAAGTTTTATTCATTATTATGCCATGGCCTCTCATGAAGAGAGACAGATAGACAGACAGAGGACATAAGAACAGAGTCACAGAGAGACTGAAACAGAGAACGAAAAATAACATCACAGAAAGAAGAAAGAAAAATAAGAGATGGAGATGGTTAGCCTATGTTATATAAAACACAGGTCAGAAGAATTTTTTTTAAAAGAAAACATGAACAGGGAAAGAAGAAGAAAAAATAATTGTGTTGAATGGTGTAAGTTTAAAAACAAACAAACACCCAACAACAACAAATAAAACGACCACCAGACGTAGAGAGATTTTTTTTTTATTCTTTTGTATCGAGGATAATGGAATAAGCACTTATTTGCTTTTTTGCATCCAGTCCCCGTGTATATGCGGTTTTGTCAATTCTGTCATCTGTTCCCACCGGC
>CM054160.1:50491686-50509186 GCA_028751875.1 Rapana venosa
TGACCGCTTGCGCGTCTTGGCTTCAGTACAGTTCCCCCAGTTCACCTAGTTGTAAATGGGTACCTGCCCTCTTTAGGGTCAGGGAAGGTAAAGCAGCGAGGGAGAGGAGATGCTGGTCCCTTGAGAAGTGAGGTCTCTGGCGCCTCGCTCCCCCCTACGACCTTATAGGTTATGGGATACCTTTACCTTTTTTTTAAATTTTGGATTTACTTATGTACAAAATTAATACACTAACATAAGAACCGCTTTTCTATGGGTGGAACATCATGACGGCAACGGCATTATTTTTTTCTTCAGATACTAAAGTAGTCTCCAATCCGGAGAGTACCAAGGGAAATCACCCACGTATACTGGCGACCGTCTTGGCCGTGTTTTCAGCCAAGTATGGCAGAGTGACAGACTCATTTCCCTCCTACTGACTCCTAATTGCAAATTGCCTGCCCCTGCCCGCCACGGCTTGACAGTGATCTCCCTTTGACAGCAGGGGGCAAGGGAGAAGACTGGAGGAACACTATGGGGGATTACTATAACAATGATGGCGGTCTTCGTGGAGGGGGGGGGGGGGGGGGGTCAGGGGTTGTGTACTTCTTTCTTAGGTCTTGTGTTGGGTTGATGAAGATAAGAGTCAGAGGTGGCAACATCACTTGGAGGTCAGGTTGTGAAGAGTGCAGTTTTTCCATGAGAAATCACTTTGCTATTGCTTTATATAAGTGTATGTGTGGCAAACTGATATTAGAGTCCATACTATGACGACAAATTTCTAACAAAAAACAGGTATTGTGATATGTCTATCTATCTATCTATCTGTCCCGTAGTCTGACGACCGTGGGGGCACCCTCAAAGACTCAGCAACCAGTTCCCTCCATTCTTCTCTCTGTTCTGCCTTTCTCAGGGTTTTGTTGAGTTCTAGGCCTGTCCATTCACTGATGTTATCCTCCCAGCTCTTCCTTGGTCTGCCTCTTCTTCTTCCTCCTTGGACAGTGCCTTGCAAAACTGTCTTTGTAATTCCTTGGGATCTTGTGACATGCCCATACCACTTAAGTTTACGCTTTTTCACGATCGTTAGAAGGTTCTCATAGGGTCCAATGGTTTGCTGGATTCTGTTATGCACGCTTTCGTTGCTTATGTGGTCTTTGTAGGAGATGCCAAGGAGTCTCCGAAAGCATCTCATCTCCACTGCCTGTACTCTCCTCTCCAAATCTGCAGTCAGGGTCCATGATTCACAGGCATACAGAAATATGGATATGACAAGGGAGCGCATTAGTCTGATCTTGGAGATAAGTGAGATATTCTTATCTCTCCAGATGGTCTTTAGTTTTGACAAAGCTGTTATTGTCTGTGCAGTCCTGCATACTACTTCTGGCTTGGATCCCTGGTCGGATACAATGGCTCCCAGGTACTTGAAGCTTTGAACTGTTTCTAGCTTCTGGTCATTAACCCTGATATCAGTGCTAATGCCGTTGGTGTTATTAGTCATCAGTTTGGTCTTCTCTGCACTGATTTCCATGCCGTATGTTTTGGAGGCCTTATCCAAGTGTTCTGTTAGGCTGGCAAGCTCTTTGTGATATGACATGACATTATTATGATGACTTTTTTGTTCAAAGCTATTGACACTATTTACGTAGGGTATTAATGTTTAACACATAAATAAACATGTTTGTGTCTATAATTAATATCAATAAGATTAACAGACATACCATTTTTTCACTATATGATAGTCATCATGAAATTGTCATTGCATAGGAAAAATGTGCAATTACAAAGAAATACAAAAAAGCAGTGATCATTTATACATCAGTGGGCGTTCACAGGCAAAGACTTCTACCTAGCAACATTAAACACACGATGTTGATCTTCATCTCTTTGTGATTTCTTTCGTTCTATAAGTACATTTGTCAACCTCAACCTCTTCAGAATGATATAAGTATATGGGTATCCCAGCATTACACATGTACGTGTGCGTGCGTGCGTGCATGCGTGTGTGCTTGCGGCGTGTGTGTGTGTGTAAGTCAAATTCCAAAAAGTCAACTTTATATTTTTCTTTTTTAAATTTCCAAATGGTACATTGAATAGGCAATGCATTTTCTTTTTTCATCAAGCCATCTGTGTGTGTGTGTGTGTGTGTCCGCGCACGCGTGCGTGCGAGCGTCCATGCGTACGTGCGTGTGTATACTACCTACCGTTAACTTTAAAGCCCAACCATTACCCCCACCCCCACCCTTAACCATCACCCCATCCACCCACCCACCTTTACCAGTCAGTGACCTTGTAACGTCTTCACCAAAATCCCTAGTCTCAGCAAATCCCCCAAATCCCATAAAAATAATCCCCGTCATCCCAAAGCGGGCCCCACACGTTATATCATAGGGTTACGGCATGACTTTTTCAAGCATAACACTGTTGTCTCATATTTCATCCTTTTGGGGGCCTACTTTCTTCTTCCATGCAATACATCTTTAGTTTCTAATAAGTAGTTAAATCTGTTGGGGGATTTTTCAGGCCATAATATTACACAGCATGTTTGCTGACACTTGGTTTTCCATTTTTACTGTTTCTGTCTCTGTCTTGGTCACTCTGCTTCTCTGTGTCTCTCTGTCTATGTCTCTGTCTTTGCCTCTGTGTCTCTCTCTGTCTGTGTCTGTGTCTGTGTCTCACTCTCTCTTTCACTCTGCATGTCTGTCTGTGTCTCTATCTCTGTCTCTGTCTCTGTGACTCTGTCTCTGTTTGTATGTATGTCTGTCAGTCTGTCTGCCAGCCTGCCTGCCTGCCTGCCTGTCTGTCTGTCTGTCTGACTGTCTCTGTCTCTGTCCGTCTGTCTGTCTGTCTGTTTGTCTCTCTCTCCCCCTCTCCCTCCCCCCTCCCCAGCCTACAAACTTCACCCTTTTTATATACTTTTTTCTAGGTTAACAATACATAGATAACTGAAAAAGTTAACTTTCACTTAAAACAGTGGGACTTTTTTAAATGCCCATACCAACAGCAAGGGCTGAAAAAAGTAAGCCTGCAGTCATATATTTTCCTAATCTGGTTTCAAAAATAAACAAAAACTAAATATGTCATTGTTTTCTAGACAGCTCATGGTCGGAGCCCTCCCTTTCCCCAGCTAAAGTTAAGCAGCGTCGAGCGTGGTTACCACTTGGATGGGTGACCGTTTGCGCGCCTTGGCTTCAGTACAGTTCCCCCAGTTCACCCAGCTGTAAATGGGTACCTGCCCTCTTTAGAGTCAGGGAAGGTAAAGTAGTGAGGGAGAGAAGATGGGCGCTGCCATCAATATTTGGCTCCTTAAGAAGTTGAGGTCTCTGATGTCTCACTCCCTTATGACCACATAGGTTATGGGATACCTTAACTTTTTTACCTATTCCGAATTTATTATGTCAAATTGCCATGGAAGTTGTACTGTATTGCAGGTAAAATATATTAAAAACAGCATAACTCTAATTTTTGTGATGGGGACGATGCTAAAAGATTTCCCATACAGAGCCAGAAGGGGTTTTTCTTTTTTGTTGTTGTTGTGTTGTTTTTTGTTTATTTGCTTTGTTTCTTGTTGTTTATTTGTTGGGTTTTGTGGTTGTAGGGAAGTGAGACATCAGATAGCTCAACCCCTCAAGGGGCCAGCACATTGAGGGCGGCGCCCATCTCCTCTTCATTGCTGCTTTACCTTCCCTGACCCTAAAGAGGGCAGGTACCCGTTTACAGCTGGGTGAAGTAGGGGACTGTACCAAAGCCAAGCCACAAGGGTTAAGCCTGCATTATGATTTTTTTTTTAAAATAGACAGTGTACAGCAGTGGTGTGTGTATTGATATCTTAACTTTCATCTCTCTCTCTCTCTCTCTCTCTCTCTGCTCTCTCTCTCTCTCTCTCTCTCTCTCTCTCTCTCTCTCTCTCTCTCTCTCTCTCTCTTCTCTCTCTCTCTCTCTCTCTCTTATCCTAGATCCCCTCCTCCCTCATTCACCACTCAGACTCAAAGCTGACGGCTTCACGGAGATCAGGGGCCGTTAACCGCTGTCACTCAGGGGCCATAACAACACAAAGAGATTTGGCGCCTGGAGTGGCCTCCCCTGCTGAGCGGCCCAATCACTGGCGTCGCCACTGCTGAGGCGGCAGGGAAGGGAAGATGGCGGGGGATTAATCCTTCAGACCCTGACACTCTAATCCACCTGACCTGAGGGGGAGTAGAGTGGGGAAGGTAGGGGTCTGACTTGTCTGCTTGTCTGTCTGGCTGGATGGCTAGCTGGCTGCACACACAGACACATGCACATGCACACACACACACACACACACACACACACACAGAGGCTTGTGATCTGCTGACCCAGTTCGAATCTGGTTCAAGAGTAATTTTCCTCTGGAGTTAACATCAGAGCCAATTCCACTTCTGTTAAAAGTCCATCCAATGAGACTATAAACCGAGGGCTTGTGTGCATACATCCGCAGAACTTCTTGCGCACATGTTAAAACCGTTCCGCTTTTCAGAAGAGTAGACCATTGTGTGCTGGTCACAACAAATGACAAAATTGACAAAACTGCACTAACACGGGGTCTGGATGTGAAAAAAGCACATGAGTGCTTGTTCTATTATCCTCGTAATAAAAGAATAGAATGGAACACACACACACACATGCACACACATACACACACACACAGAGGCACTGGCGCGAAATCAGCTGTGCTGGGCCTGGCTTGTCAGGTGCTTAACAGCAACACAATGCATTTTGCTCCTATGACAGACACATCGAAGAACAAGTACTTTTTAAAAAATGATGAATGAATCACAAAGACACCTTTATCCACACATCATCATTATACCCATGGACATAAAACGGCAATCACTGTCATCTTTTCATCTTCATCACTTTCCCTCTGCCGGCTCCCCCCTTCCCCCCTCCCCCCACCTATCCATGTCTGCCCCCCTCCCCCGTCCCCATTCTTCCCCTACCTCTTTTCCATCAGACATGGTCAAGGTCAAGGATGGAGATAAAGGTCAAGGTGTTGATGGTGTCAGGTTGTTCATCATCGTAAGCACAGGTAGACATTTTTAAACTTGTTTTTCTTTTTGGGGGAGGGGGGGGGGATAGCTGTATTTTGCTAGTAATTGGGGACAGGATAGCTCAGTGGTCGGAGCACTCGCTTTCCCCCAGCCAAGTTAAGCAGCATCGAGCGTGGTTACCAGTTGGATGGGTGACCGTTTGCGCGCCTTGGCTTCAGTACAGTTCCCCCAGTTCACCCAGCTGTAAATGTGTACCTGCCCTCTTTAGGGTCAGGGAAGGCAAAGCAGCGAGGGAGAGGAGATGGGCGCCGCCCACAATATGCTGGCCCTAGAGAAGTGAGGTCTCTGACGCCTTGCTACCCTACGTCCTTATAGGTCATGGGACTCCTTTACCTTTACCTTTACCTACCTTATTAATTGCTCATTGTTTTTTCCCCATTTTTTCTAAATTTTGTTGTGTTTCTTTCTTTCTTTCTTACTTTGTTTCTTTCCTTAATTCTTTCTTTGATTTATTCTTTGTTTCTCTGTTGGTTTTTACCCCTTGCCATTCATTATCAATTTCTTTCTTCCTTTCTTTCTTTTCTTTCCTTTTTTTCTTTCCTTTTTCTATTCAATTCTTGTACGTTCTTAATTCTTACAAGCTAAGGAAAAATATTATCAGGCACGGCACATCCCACCTGGTAGAAAACACAGAGAAGAGAGAAGTTTAGACAAATATCAATTATTTCGCAGCCTAGGAAAACCAAATCATCTCTGCACAGTTGCCTTCTTTCTCAGCTCCCAGCCCCTACCTCTCCACACTCCAATAAACAACAAAGGAAAAACACAGCATTTCTCTGTCCAGCCAGGGCCCTGTGACATGGATAGCTGACAGCAGCCTGTCCAACAGGGCAGGGGGCCCCGCACCATGTATATATGACAGAGGAAGAGGCCCTGCACCATGTATAAGTGACAGGGGGCCCTGCACCATGTATAAGTGACAGAGGAAGGGCCTGCCACACCATGTATAAGTGACAGGGGCCGTGTAGCGAGGATGTGTAACATCAGACGGCCGCCTGTTTTCCTATTGTGGCGGGCAGGGTCAGGGTGATGTAGGAACAGGCCAGGACCTGTGCTTTGTGTCGTTGACTTGTCAGCAGGAATTTGTCCTCCCTGTGTCAGAGTTGAGGCCTGGGATTTGTTCCTAACATTGTTTTCTCCCCTTTTGTTATCAAGGCAAGGGGAGGGAACCAGTAAAGGTGTTCCCATAACCTACGCCCTCATTGGGGAATGAGAACTTAGTTTCTCCAGGGGCCAGCATGTTGAGGCCCATCTCCTCTCCCTCACTGCTTTACCTTCCCTATTCCAAAAGAGGGCAGGTACCCATTTACAGCTGGGTGGACTGGGGAACTACACTGAAGCCAAGGTGTGCAAATGGTCACCCATCCAAGAGGTAACCATGTTCAACGCTGCTTAACCTTAGCTTGGAGAGAGTGACTGCTCTCACCACTGAGCTATCCTGTTCACTAGATGATAGGACGGAAAGGCATGCCTTCATTTGTTGAGTTTGATAGACCTGCTGGGATTTTTGTTTCTGTTTATGAGAGTTAAACTAACAAAAGGTGTAGAAGGGGAACATTTATACTGTCAATGAAGACAGGTTTACCTTGACTTTTTAAATAGACTGATGGGGAAAGAGTTTGAGACACAGAAAGAATAGGGTTTACTCAGATTCAGGCCAGAGTCAGGTAAGCAAGTGTATGACATCTATCATGGCAACATCGCATCAAATAAAGAGATATTTATATTTTCTTTTCAAAGAAAAGCAGTTGGATATCAGACAAGATAAAATGCTAAAGAACAAGCAAACATGTATGCAACCACCTCAGATAAAAAAGACTTTAAAGGATGTCCTTGCTAGTATCTATTTTGCTTCTGCATATCTCATCATTCACACTACATGTACTATCAAATGACACATGGGGACAGGATAGCTCAGTGGTCCTAACACTCTCTTTCCCTAAGCTAAGGCTAAGCAGCATTGAGCATGGTTACCAAGTAGATGGGTGACCATTTGCGCGCCTTGGCTTCAGTACAGTCCCCCAGTTCACCCAGCTGTAAATGGGTACCTGCCTTCTTTAGGGTCAGGGAAGGTAAAGCAGTGAGGGAGAGGAGATGGGCACTGCCCTCAATATGCTGGCCCCTAGAGAAATTGAGGTCTTTGACATCTCGCTCCCCAGTGACCGCACAGTTGTTGGAACGCACACCTTTATCTTTACCTTTATGACAAATATGATTTAACTAAGCCAAGGTCAGCAACAACAAGAAGAACAAAAACAAAAAATGAAGCCGCATTGTGCTGTTATACTGTCTCTGCAGTATATGAATATGATATGATTATATGTCAATCTGTCAGTGTCATTTGAAAACATGTCACTTTGTACTGGGGAGGAGAAACATAAAGAAGGGGATGAGGAGGATTGGTAAAAGGGGAAAGAGGAGAGAAGGAAAGAGAGTGGGGAACGGAGGAGGAGAGATGTCTTTGTCAATGCATGTCTCAGATTACCATACAATAGGAGCTCTCTTTCTTTCTATGTCTCTGTTTGTCTGTCTCTGTCTCTCTATCTCTGTCTATCTCTGACTATCTGTCTGTTCCTCTCTCTTTCTGTCTCTCACTCTCTGTCTCTCTCTGTCAGTCTCTCTATCTCTGTCTCTGTCTCTCTCTCTCTCTGACTATCTGTTCCTTTCTCTCTGTCTCTCTCTGTCTCTCTGTCAGTATCTCTCTCTCTGTCTCTCTGACTCTCTGTCTGTCTCTCTTTCTGCTCTCTGTCTCTCTGTCTGTCTGTCTGTTTCTCTGTCTGTCTGTCTCTCTGTTTGTCTGTCTCTCTCGCTGTCTGTCTCTCTCTGTCTCTCTCTGTGTGTCTCTCTCCGCCTCAGCTTGTCATCTACTAACGAACGCATTAATAAGCGACTAGCAATTTATTTGTATAAAGCTTTTCAAATTAGAAATACTGTCTGTACTTGAGGTATTATTCTTCTGTTCATAAATGTTTCCTATGCAACATGTTTTGGAATGTTGATTATATACACACACCCCCTTCATGAGGGGCCAAGGCCTATAATGAATAAAACTTTCGCATTCGCATTCGCAATGCTTGTCTTTGTCTCTCCTGTCTCTCTGCTTGTCTCTCTCTGTCTCTCTCTCTCTGCCTCTCTCTTCTTTGTCTCTCTCTGTCTCTGTCTCTCTGTCTCTCTCTGTCTCTCTGACTCTGTCTCTGTATCTGTCTCTCCCCCTCTCTCTCTGTCTTCTCTCTCTGTCTCTCTCTGTCTCTCTCTCTTTCTGTCTCTCCCTCTCTCTCCTCCCTCTTTCTCTGTCTCTCTGTCTCTGTCACTGTCTCTCTCTCTGCTTCAATGTTGTTGTCTTACCTAGTCCTTTGTCCCCTAAAGCGGAATATGCTTCCTTCGGGTGAGACTATAAACCGAGGCCCCGTGTGCGAACGCACGCAGAACATCTTGCGCACACGTTAAATCCTGTTCCGCTTTTCGTAAGTGTAGACCATTGTTTGCCGGTAGGAACGGATGACAGAATTTAAAAATCCGCATTAACACGGGGACTGGAGGGGAAAAAAGCACATCAGTGCTTATTCCATTGTCCTCGATATAAAAGAATAAAATAAACATAAAATAAAAATAAAAATATTTCGTACAGTAGGAGGCAATGGATGTGTGTTGTTCTGCGAATGACCCTGTTGTACGTACTCTGTGCCTTCTGCTCCATTCTTGTTCCTGTTTTTTTTCTTTTCTCTGTGCTTGTCCTTTTCTTTCTTTCTATTCCGTTTTGTTCTTTTATTTTCCTGTTTTTTTTTTAAAATGTTCTTTATTTCTTTGTTTCTTCTTTTTTTGTGTGTGGTTCATTTTTATTTTATTTTATTTTATTTTTTGGTCCTGTGAGCCTAGACTGCTTCTTGTTCTTTTAGTTTTTTTTGTCTCGTTTTTCTTGTCTGTTATGTTCTTTTCTTTTCTTTTTCTTTTGTTTCTGCTTTATTCTTTCTTTATTTTCCTTTTCTGTTCCATTTTATAGTGTTCGTTAGAACTTTTCCTTTTTTTTTTCCATGGTTCTGATTCTCGCCTGTCTTGTTGTTAATGCTGTTGTTATTGTTGTCGTTGCTGCTGTTGCTGTGTTTTGTGTTGTTGGTTGTTGTGTGGTTGGTGGTGGTGGTGGTGGTGGTGGTGGTGGCTGTTGTGTTATGCTGCTGCTGCGCTGGTGTTTGGTGCTGCTGCTGCTGCTGCTGTTGTTGTTGTTGTTTGTTTATTTTCTCTTCAGGTTTTTGGTCTTCTGTTTTCTGTCCTTTTTCTTAAGGTTCTATTGCTTTCTGGTCCTTGCAATTCTCTCTTACACTTCGGTTTGCTATCCGTATATAACCTTGTGTAGGGCATGGGGGTGGTGGTAGGGGCTATCATCTCCTGCTTCCCTCCCCCTCTCTTTTCTTCTTGTGGGCTGTATTGCACTTTTGTTTGGACAAAGTGTACTGAGAAATGGAGGGAGAGAATTGGTGTCCAAGATTTTATTTATTTGCTTACTGTAGACTGATTTTGATTTGTCTTTTTTCTGTTATTTCGAGGATAATGATGGAAGAAGCATGTGGGTTTTTTACATCCAATTTCCGTGTATATGCAGTTTTGTACATGTTGTCATCCAATGGCACTCAATGGCCTACTCTTCCGAAAAGCGGAACGGATTTTAACGTGTTCTCAAGATGTCGTACGTGCGTTTGCACACGGGACCTCGGTTTATAGTGTCATCCGACATACATATATGCATACATACATACATACATACATACATACACACACATAAATACATGCATACATACATACATACATACATACATACACATACATACATACATACATACATACATACATTACATACATACATGCATGCATGCATGCATACATACATACATACATACATACATACATACATACATACATACATACATACATACATACATACATACATATACACATTCACAAAATGTTTTTGTATAAATTACAATGCTTATTCATGACGTACACACGTACTGTGGACGGAGTTGCTCAGTGGTCGGAGCACTCGCTTTCCCTCAGCCAAGTTAAGCAGCGTCGAGCGTGGTTACCAGTTGGATGGGTGACCATTTTTGTGCCTTGGCTTCAGTACAGTCCCCCAGTGCACCCAGCTGTAAATGGGTACCGCCTCTTTAGGGTCAGGGAAGGTAAACCACCAAGGGAGAGGAGATGGCGCCGAACCCTCGTTATCCTGGCCCCTAGAGAAGTTGAAATCTCTGATGCCTCGCTCCCCTACGACCACATATGTTATGGGAACACATTTACCTTACACAGCTACTGACTAGAGTAAAATAACTTTTCTACGTGCTTTATTTTTGCTATTTGCAACAGCATGCTTTATCTATCCCCTCTACAGGCAATATTTGCACAAAAGATTACCTTAAAGAATCAGAACCCGAGGGCCAATATCTGGCCTACTGACCTGCCGATGAGGGACGAACTCTTCGGACCCCTGGAGGGAGGGCCTTCAGTGCACAGCAGCATTTGTCAGGGCCTCAGGAGTTGCTGTCTGAGCGTTCGACGACGACGACGAAGAAGAAGAAGAGATTAAAGAAAGAAAGACAGAAAGAAAGAGAAGAAAGAAGAAGAAGAAGAAGAAGAAAAGAAGAAGAAAAAGAAGAAGGACCCCTTTTTTTCCCCCTTTTTTTTTTTAAACTTTTTTTAAAAAAAAATTTAAAAATTTTCCCAAAAAATAAAAATTTTAAAAAAAATTTTTAAAAACAAAACCCCGGGGGGGAAAAAAATTTACAAAAACAAATTTTAAATTTTCCCAAATTTTACTAAAAAAAAAAAAAAAAAAAATTTTTTAAAAAAAAAATTTTTTAAAAAAAAGGGGGAAAAAAAAAAGGGGGGGTTTTGGGGGAAAAAATTTAAAAAAAACCCCGGGGAAAGGGGCGGGGAAAAGGGGGTTTAAAAAAACCCCCAAAAAATTTTAAATTGCCCCCGGCGGGTAAGGGCCCCCTTTTAAAAAGGGGGGGAAACCCCAAAAAAAGGGGGGGGGGGGGGGGGAAAAATTTTTTTTTGGAAATTTAAATTTTTTTTTTCCCCAAAAAAAATTTTTTTTTTGGGGGGGGGTTTTTTTTTTTAAAATTTTTTTTTAAACCTTTTTTTTTTTTTTTAAAGGGGTTTTTTTAAAAAAAGGGGGGGAAAAAAGGGGGGCCCGGGGGGCCCTTTAAAAAGTGGGGGGTTTCGGGGGGGGGGGTTTTTAAAACCCCTTTTTTTTTTTTGGGGTTTGGGGTTGGGGGTTTTTGGGGGGTTTTAAAAAGGGGGGGAAAAAAAAAAAAGGGGGGGAAGGGGGAAAAGAAAAAAAAAAAAAAACCCCAAAAAAAGGGGGGAAAAAGGGAGGGGGGGGGGAGGGGAAGGGGTTTTTTTTTAAAAACCAAAAACCCCCAAAAAAAATTTTAAAAAAAAACCCTAAAAATTTTCTGTTTTTTTTCCCCCTTTTTTAATTTTTTTTTTTTTTCCAAAAAAACCCAAATTTTTTTTTTGGTTTTTTTTTTTTTAAAAAAAAAAAAAAAAAGGGGGGAAACCCGGGCCTCAAAAAAGGTTTTGTTTTTTTTGGGGGTTTTGGGGAAATTTTAAAAAAAAAAATTTTTTTGGGGGAAAAACCCCTTTGGAAAAGGAAAAAATTTGGGTTTTTTTTTTAAAAAAAGGCCCCCGGGGGGGAAAGGGGGAAAAGATTTTTTTTTAAAAAAATTTTTTTTTTTTAAAAAAAGGGGGAAAAGGGGGAAAAAAAAATTTTTAAAAGAAAAAAAAGGGGGGGGGAAAAAAAGGGGGGAAGAAAAAGGGGAAAAAACAAAAGGGGGAAAAAAAAACCCCAAAAAGGGGGGGGGGGGAAAAAAAAAAATTTTTTTTTTTTTAAAAAATTTTTTTGGGGTTTTTTTTAAAGGGGAAGGGAAAAAAAAAAACCCTTTAAAAAAACCTTTTGGGAAAAAAAAAGGGTTTTTTTTTTGGGGGGTTTTAAATTAATTTTTTTAATTCCCGGGGGGGGGGGGGGGGGGGGGGGGGGGGGGGGGGGGGGGGGGGGGGGGAAAATTTTTTTTTTTTTTTTTTTTAAAAATTTTTTTAAGGGGGGGGGGGTTTTTTTGGGGTTTTTAAATTTTAGGGGGTTGGGGGTTTTTTGGGGGGAAAATTTTTTGGGAAAAAAGGGGGGGGAAAAAAAAACCAAAAGGTTTTTTTTTGGGGGGGGGGGAAAAAAGGGGGGTTGGGGAAAAATTTTTTGGGGGTTTGGGGGGGGGGGTTTTTTTAAAGGGGGGGTGGGTTTAAAATTTTTTTTTTTTTTTTTGGGTTTTTTTTGGGGGGGGGAGGGGGGGAAAAAAGGGGGGAAAATTAATTTAAAAAAAAAAAAGGGGGGGGGGGGTTTTTTAAAAAAAAAATTTGGGTTTTAGGGGGGTTTGGGGGAAATTTTTTTGGGGGGAAAAATTTTTTTTAATTTGGGGGGGGGAAATTTAATTTTTGGGGGGAAAATTTTAACCACAAAAAGGGGTTAAAATTTGATTCCCCCCAAAAAAAATTTTTTAAAAAAAAAGGGGTTTTTAAAAAAAAACCCGGGTTTGTTTTTTTTAAAAACCCCCAAAATTTTTTTAAATTTTTTTTTTTTAAAAAAAAAATTTTTTTTTTTTTTTTTTTTTTTGGTGGGGGGGGGGGGGTTTTTTTTATTTTTGGGCCTTTTTTTTAAAGGGGGGAAAAAAATTTTTTAAAAAAAAGTTTTAAAAATTTTTTTTTTTTTGGGGGGGGTTTTTTTCCCCCTTTTTGGGGGGTTTTTTAAAAAAAATTTTTTAAAAAATTTTAAAAAAGAAAATTTTTAAAAAAAAAGGTCCCTTTTTTAAAAAAAAAACCCCCTTTTTTTTTTTTAAAAATTTTTTAAAAAATTTTTTTTCCTTCCAAAAAAAAAGGGTTTTTGGGGGGAAATGGGGGGGAAAAACCCGGGGGGGGGGTTTTTTTGGGGTTTTTGGGGGGGTTTTTTAAAAATTTTCCCCCCCCTTTTTGGGGGGGGGGGGGGGGCCCCAAAAAAAAGGGGGGGCCCAAAAACCAAATTTTTTTTAAAAAGGGGGGGTTTTTAAAAATTTTACCCCCCCTTTGGGCCCGGTTTATTTTTGGGGGGGTTTTTTTTTTCCCGGGTTTTGGGGGGGGAAAAAGGGGGTTGGGGGGTTTTTTTTTAAAATTGGGGGTTTTCCCGGGGAACTTTTTTTGGGCCCCCCCTTTTTTTAAAAAAAAGGGGGGTTTTTTTTAAAAAAAGGTTGGGGGGGTTTTTTTTAAAAAGGGGGGAAAAAAAATTTTTGGGGGGGGTTTTTTTTTTGGGGGGGTTTTTTAAAATTTTTTTTAAAAAAAAATTTTTTTTTTTTTAAAAAAAAAAAAATTTTTTTTTTGGAAAATTTTTTGGGGGTTTTGGGAAATTTTTTTTTTTTTTTTTTTTTTTAAAAAATAAAAAAAAAAAAAAAAAAAAAAAAAAAGGGGGGGGGGAAAACCTTTAAAAAAAAAAATTTTTTTTTTGGGGAAAATTTTTTTTCCCGGGGGGGGCCCAAAAAAGGGATTTTTGGGGGGGGTTTAAAAAACCCCCCAAAACCCCTTGGGGGGAAAAAAAAGGGTTAATTTTTAAAATTTTTAAGGTTAAATTTTTAAAAATTAAAAAAAAAAAAAAAATTTTTAAAAAAAAAAAAAGGGGGGGGGGGTTTGGGGTTTTTTTTTTTCCAAATTTTGGGGGCCCTGGGGAAGGGGGAAAAAAAAACCCCCGGGGTCAAACCCCCTTTTTTGGGCCCCCCCCCTTTTTTTTTTTTTTTTTGGTTTCTTTTTTTTTTGGGGGGGTTCCCCAAAAGGTTTTTTCCCTTTTTTCCCCTTTTTTCCTTTTTGGGTTTTTTTTTCCCCTCCTTTTTCCCCTTTTTTAAAAAAAAGGAAAAAAAAAAAAAAAAAAAAAGGGGGGGCCTTTTCCCCCGGGGGGATTTTTTTTTTAAGGGGGAAGGGGGGAAAAAAAAAGGGGGGGGGGAAAAAAAAGGGGGGGAAAAAGGGGGGGGAAAAAAAGGGGAAAGGGAAAAAAGGAGAAAAAAAAAAGGGGGGGGGAAATTTTTGGGGGTAAAAAGGGGGGGAAAAGGGGGAAAAAAAAGGGGGGGGGGGGAGGGGGAGGGGGGGGGGGGGGGGGGGGAAAAAGGGGGAACAAAAAAAAGGGGGGGGGGGGGAAAAAAAAAGGGGAAAAGGGAAAAGGGGGGGTTTTTTTGGGGGGCCCAAAGCCCCCCCCAAATTTAAAATTTGGGGGGGAATTTTGGGGTTTTGGGGTTTTTTTGGGGGGAAAGGGCCAGGGGGGGGGCCCCAAAACCCCCGGGGGGGGGGGGGGAAAAAGGGGGGAAAAGGGGGGGAAGGGGGGAAAAAAAAAAAAAAAGGGGGGAAAAAAAGGGGGAAAAAAAAGGGTTTTTTTTTTAAAGGGCCATTTTGGGGGGGAAAAAAAGGGGGGGGGGGTTTGAAGGGGGGGGGGGGGGGGGGGGGGTTTTTGGGGGGGGGGGGGGGGTTTGGGGGAAAAGGGGGGGGGTTTTTAAAAAAGGGGGGGGGCCAAAAAGGGGGGAATTTTTGGGGGCTTTTTTTTAAGGAAAAAAAAAAATTTTTTAGTTTTTCCCCAAAAAAACCCTTAAAACCCCCCCCAAAAAGGGAAAAAGGGCCCCCCGGGGTTTTTAAACCCCAATTGGGGGGTTTGGGGAAAAGGGGGGCCCTTAAAAAAAAACCCGGGAAAGGGAAAAATTTTTTTTGGGTTTTTTTTAAACGGGGGGAAAAATTTTCGGGGGGGGGTTTTTTTTCCCCGGGGGGGGTTTTTTTTTTTTTGGGGGGGGGTTTTTGGGTTTTCCCAAAAAAATTTTTTTCCAAAAAAAAGGGTTTTAAAAAAGGGGGGTTTTTTTCCCGGGGGGGGGAAAAAAAATTTTTTTTTTTTAAAGGGTTATTTTTTTTTTTTTGGGGGCCCCCCCCCAAAAAATTTGGGGGCCCCAAAAAAAAAAATTTTTTTTTTCACCCCCGGGGGGGGGTTTTTGGGGGGGGAAAAAGGGGGGGGGGGGGGGGGTTTTTTTTTTTAATTTTTAAACCCTTTTTAAAAATTTTTTTTTAAAACCAAAAATTTTTTTAAAAATTTAAAAAAAGGGAAGGGGGGGGGGAAAAAAAGGGTTTTAAAAAAGGAATTTTAAAACCTTTTTTTTTTTTTTAAAAATTTTAAATTTTTGGGGGTTAATTTTTTGGGGGGGGGGGGGGGGGGGGGGGGGGGGTTTTTTTTTTTTTTTGGGGGGGGGGGGGTTTTTTTTTAAAAAAATTTTAAAAGGGGAAAAAAAATTTTTTTAAAAATTTTTTTTTTTTTTTGGGGGGGGGGTTTGGTGGGGGGAAAAACCTTTTTTTTGGGGGAAGGGGGGGTTTTTAAATGAAGAAAAAAAAAAAAGGGGGGGGAAAAAAAGGGAAAGGGAGGGGGGGAAAGGGGGGGGGGGTTTAAAAGGGTTTTAAAAAAAATTTTGGGGTTTTTTTTTAAAAAATAAAAAAAAAATTTTTTTTAAAGAAAAAAGGGTTTTTGGAACCCAAACCCTTTTTTTGGGGCCTTTTCCCCCCCAAAAAAAATTTTTTTTTAAAAAGGGGGGTTTTTTTTAATTCAAAAAAAAAAAAAAATTTTTTAAAATTTTTTTTTTTTAAACCTTTAAAATTTTGGAAAAAATTTTGGGTTTTTTAAAAAATTTTTTTGGGGAAATTTTTTGGAAAAAAAAAACAAAAAAAAAAAAAACCCTTTAAGGGGAATTTTTTTTAAACCTTTTTTGGGGGGAAAAAAATTTTTTTTTTTTTAAAAATTTTTTTTTTAAAAATTTTTTTTTTTTTTTTTAAAAAAAAAAAGGATTTTTTAAAAAAAACTTTGGGGAAAGGTTTTAAAATTGGAAAGGGGGGGGGGTTTTTGGGGAATTTTTCCAAAAAAGCCCCTTTTTTTTTTTTAAAAAAAAACCGGGGTTTTTGGGGGTTTTTTTTAAAAAAAAAAATTTTTTTTTAAAAAAAACCCCCAAACCCCTTTTTGGGAAAGGGGGTTTTAAAATGTTTTTTTTTTTTAAAAAATTTTTTGGGGGGGGGGGCCCCCTGGGTTAAAAAAAAAAACCAAAAAAATTTGAACAAAATTTATTGGGGGGGTTTTCAAAAAAAGGGTAAAAATGATTTTTTTTAAAAAAATTTTTAAAAACCCGGGGGGAAAAGGGGTTTTTTTTTTTTAACCTTTGTTTTTAGTTCCCTTTTTTTTTTTGTAAAAAATTTTTTATTAAGGGTTTTAAATCCCCTTTTTTTTAAGTTTTAAAAAAAATTTTTTAAAATTTTAAAAAAAATTTTTTTTTTTTTTTTAAAAAACCCCTTTTTTTTTTTCCCAAAAATTTTTTTTTAAAATTTTGTTTTAATCAAAATTTTTTTTTTAAAAATTTTGGTTTTTGGGGGGAAAAAAAAACCCCCCCCTTTTTAAAAAAATTTTTTTTTAACCAAATTTTTCCCAAGGGTTTTTTTAAAATTTTTTTTTTTTTTCCCAATTTTTTTTTTTTAAAAAATTTTTTTTGGAAAATAAAAAAAGGGGTTTTGGGTTTCTTTTTTTTTTTTTTTGGGTTTTTTTTTTTAAAAAAATTTTTTTTTTTAAAAAAAAAAATTTTTTTTTTTTTTTTTTTTAAAAGGGGGCCCAAAAAAACCCAAGGTTTTTGGGAAATTAATTTTTTTTTAAAAAAATTTTTTTCCGATTAAAAAAAAAAAAATTTTTTTTTTTGGGGGGGGGGGAAAAAAAAAAAAAAAGGGATTTTTTTTAAAAAAATTTTTTTTTAAATTTAAAACTTTTTTAAACGGGGAAAAAAAATTTTTTTTGGGGGTTTTAAATTTTTAAAAAGGGGGGGGGAAATAAAATTGGGGGGAAAAAAACCCGGAAAAAAAATTTTTAAAAAAAAAAATTTTTTAAAAAAATTTTTTTGGGAAAAATTTTAAAAAAAACCCTTGTGGGCCCCCCCCCAAAAGGGGGGGGGGGAAAAAGGAAAATTTTTTGGGGGGAAAAATTTTTTTTTTTTTAAAAAAGGGGCCTTTTAAAACATTTTTTTTGGGGGCCGGGGGGGGGGAAAAAAATTTTTTTTTGGGGGTTTTTTTTTTTTTTTTTTTCCCCTTTTTTAAAAATTTTTTAAAAAAAATTTTAAAAGGGTTTTTTTTAAAAAAAAAATTTCCAAATTTAAGGGGGTTTTTTTTAAAAAAAAAAGGGGGAAAAGGGGGGGAATGGGGAAAAAAAAAAAATTTTTTGGAAAAAAAAAAAGGGGGGGAAAAAAAATTTTTTAAAAAAAAAAAATTTTTTGGGGGGGGGAAAAGGGGGGGAAAAAAAAATTTTTAAAAAAAAAGGGGGGGGGGGGGGGTTTTTTTTAAAAAAAAAAAAAAAAAAAATTTTTTTTTTTTAAAAAAAGGTTGGGAAAAAT
>CM054160.1:50514186-50521686 GCA_028751875.1 Rapana venosa
TCCTTTTCTCTCTCTCTCCCCTCCCCCTCCTTTCTCTCTTCTCTCTCTCTCTCTCTCTCTCTCTCTCCTCTCTCTCTCTCTCCCTCTCTCCCTCTCTCTCTCCCCCCTCTCTCTCTCTCTGTCAAAATTTCACACAACACAAAGCACACACAACCCACCACTATTATTTTATAATATATAAAATTTTTTTATTTATTTATTTATGTATTTTAAATTTTAAAAATTCATTACTTATATATATTCCAAACACTCCAAAAAAAAAACCCAAAATTTTTTTAAAAAAACAGAAGCAATCTATAATTTTTTTAAATTTTACCCCCCAAAAAACCGGTTTTCAACCTAGCCCCAAAAAGAAAGTGGCCCTTTTGAACTGCTTTCCTTTTAAAAAAATAAAAAATTTTTCTTTTCATATCAAATTTTTAAAATGTTTTAACCTAACCATTTCAAAAAAATAATAGGGCTGTCACCCCACACGTTTGAATGGGTTTAGTGACATTTTTCTTCAAAAAACGGTGGTTTTAGAGGTTTTCGCCCCCCTGCCTAAAAGCGGAAAAGTCCGGGGCGGAAGCTTGCGGTGGTTCGAATCCCGTTTTTGGGGCCCGAAACTTTTCCCCCCTCCATTAGACGGGGAGTGGTGGTCTGGTGCTAGTCCCTTTTGGGTGATACGATAAACCGAGGGGCCCGTTATTACAAAAAATTTTTTCGCGCACGTAAAAAAACCCCCCGGGAAAAAGAAGTTGTCCCTGGCAAAAAAAGTTTTTAAAAAAAAATCCTCTGAAGGGAAGCAAATACGTTGAAGGGCAAGGAAAAATTTCAACCCAAAAGAGTGGCGCTGCTCTTTAGGCGACCGTCTTTCCCCGGGGGAGAGCACGGAATTTCACCCCTTTATAAAAAATTCGGTGATTAAAGTTTGGGGGGAAATAAAAAGGAAAAATGAAAACCAAAGCCTAAATAATTCCCTTTAGAATAAAAAAAACCCAAAAAAACAAAACCCCCCCAATCTAAAAATAAAAAAGAAAACAAAAAAATGAAAAGTAGCTACTTTCAATTTTGCCAATTTAAATTTTGTGTGTGTGTGTGTGGTGTGTTTTGTGTGTGTGTGTGGGGGGGGGGGGGGGGGTCCGTCTCGGGTTTTTTCTCTGTCTCTGTTGCCCATCTGGTTTCTGCTGTCGGGCTCTCTTCTTTCCCGTTGTCTTTTGTCGGGCGTCTGTCTGTCCCGGGCTGCTGTCCCCGTCTCTTCTCTCTCTCTCTCTCTCCTTCCCCCCTCTCTTTTCCCCTCTCTCCCCTTTTTTTCTTTAAGATTTCAAATGTTTAAAAGTGTTTTGGCCCCGGGATACATACACAAATTTAGGGATGGTGGAGATGGGGTGGCCATTTAAACATTTGAAATCTTGAAAAAAAATTTTTCTCTCTCTTCCCTTCCTCTCTTTTCTCTCTCTCCACCACATTAAAATTCTTTTTTTACTTTTCATTTATTTATTTTTTGTTTTAAATTCATTCCTTTTTTCCCCCTGATGGGCTTTGGGGGTAAAGAAGCTTATGGGCTTATCCATTTTCCCCCCATTTTAAAAAATTTGGGGTTCGAGGGTTTTAACCTCTCCCTTTCCCCCTCTCTCCCCTCTCTCGCTTCCCCTTTTTCCTCCCCCTTTTCCCCCCCCTCCCCTCTTTCTGTCTCCCCTCTTCCCCCCTTTTCTCTTCCCCCCCCCCATCTCCCCCCCCTTTTCTCCCCCCCCCTCCCCTTTCCCCCCTCCCCCTTCCCCCCCTCTTCCCCCTCCCTTTCCCCCCCCTCTTTTTCCCCCCCTCCCCTCTTTTTTCTTCTCTCTCCCCCCTCTCTTTCTTTCCCCTCTCCCCCCCTCCTCTCTCTTTTTTTCTCTCCTCCCCATCCCCTCTCTCCCCCCCCCCCCCCCCTTCTCTTCCCCCCGATTTTCCCCCCCCCCCCCCCCTCCCCCCCTCTTTCCCCCCCCCTCATTTTCTCTCTCCTCCCTCCTTTTCTCTCTCCCCCCCCCCTCTCTTCCCCTTTTCTTTTCTTCCCATCTCTTCTCTTTTTCCTCCCCCCATCCCCCTCTCTCTCTCTTTCCCCTCTTTTGGTTTTTTTATTTTGGGATAACCATAAGCAGACAAACCTTTACACATGGGCATTGAAAACCCAAGGAAAAAAAACCACCCAAAAAAAAAAGAAGGCAAAGACAGTGATTCTTTTTCGGGAGAAAAAAAAAGGTCATGGGTTTTTCCAATACTGTTTCAAGACTTTCCCAAATTTCCCTGTTTTTGGGAAAACCCTCCCTGATTAATGACAGGGGCTTCTGTCCCCGTTCAGATTCCCAGCTATTTTTTTTAACACTTCACCCTCACCCACCCCCCCCCTTCCCCCCCTCTTTCACAAATTGGGTCATTTTAAAAAACCCTTTTCAAACAAAAAACCCTTTGTATTTTCTCTCTTTCTGTTTTTTTACCCGTCTTTCTCTCTCCTCTGTTTTCGGTTCCCCTCTCTCTCTCCCCCTCCCCCCTCCCCTCTTTTCTCTCTCCCCTTTTCTCTGTGTCCTGGGCTCTCTCTTCCCCCCCTCTCTCCATCTCTCTCATTAACTCTATGTCTCGTTTTTTCTGTCTCTTTTTTCTCTTTATTTTTCCCCCTCTGTCCCTTCTGTGTCTCTGTCTCTTCCCCTTTCTCTGTGTCTCTTTTTTCCCTCTCTCTATCTGTCTGTATCTCTTTTTCCCTGTGTGTGATTCTTTCTTCCCCTCTCTCTTGTCCCTCTTTCTGTTCCCCTCTTTCCTTTTTTCTCTGTCTGTTTTTTATTTTGTCTGTGTCCCCTCCGTTTTTTTTCCCTTTTTGTCCTCTATCCCCCCTTTTCTTTTTTTGTTTTTGTCTCCACTCTGTCTCTATCATGGCTCTATCTCTGTCTTTTTGTCTGTCTCTTTTTTTTCTTGGGCTGTGTTTCCCCTTTTTTTCCCCCCTCCCCCCCTTCTCCCCCCTCTCTCCCCTTTTCTCTCTCTCTTTTCTCTCTCTCTTCCCCTCCTCTCCTCTCTCTCATCCTTCCCCCTCTCTCTCTCTCCCCCTTTTTAAAACCAACCCCCGGCTTTTGTTTTTCAGAACCCAAATTTTTAACAGGCCTTTTTCTCATCTAATTGTCAAAGAACGGGCGGGGAAATTTTCCCTTTTTTGAATACGTTTTGTTGTTTGTTTTTTTTTCTTTTTTTTTTTTCTGGGAAAAGTTTTTTCCTTTTTGGGGATCCGAGATAGTTTTTTTGATACTGTTTCCCGAGAAAATGGATAGTCCCTTGCCCTACAAACACAGGAAATATTGATCTGTGTGTGGGAAAAGACATGGGAAGAATCATGGGTTTCATTTCCCCAAAGAAATCCAAAACTGGAAAAATTTTTGTTATTCACAAGAAAAATTGTGGTGTTTGTTTTTACAATTAAAACACAAAAAAAACACGCTTTAAACAAAAATACACATCAATAGTGACCCACATCTTAAAAGGTTTTACAGCAAAAACGATTCACACCTTTTTACACACACCTTTTAAACAGAAAACACACAACCCCCCCAAAACACCAAGGTGTGCACAAAACAACACACACTTCCCCACACACAGTACAACACACACCACCACACAAAAAGTAAAAAACCCCACACCGAATGCAAAAAAACCTACACGCTTCCAAAAAACCCCTCAAAAAGCGCGCACAACCTTTCACACGTAAAACGAACGAGACAAAAAGAGCAAAAAATTAAGAGCGACAAGGCAAAAAAAAAACCCTAATTGCAATTTAAGAAAGTCGCTAAAATTTTCTTATTTGCCCCCAATAAACATTATACAATTTATTAAAATTAAAAACAGTAAGAAAATTGGTAAAAAACCCTTTAAACAAAAAAGAATATTGGATTTTAAAAAAAACCCCCAAAAAAAAACATTTAAACTTTTGATAAGAAATCATTCATTATCCTTTGATTTTAAAAAAAATCATTCATTACCCTTTGATAAAAGATCATTCATCACTCTTTGATAAAAAAAAAAAATCATTCATTACCCTTTGATAAAAAAATCATTCATCACTCTTTGATTAAAAAAAATAATTAATTACCCTTTGATAAAGGATCATTCATCACTCTTTGATTAAAAAAGAAATCCTTCATTACCCTTTGATAAAAGATCATTCATCACTTTTTATTTTTTAAAAAAATCACTCATTTCTCTTTGATAAAAAAAATCATTCATTACCCTTTCTTCATCACAAACACACACAAACAAACACACATACACGCCTCTCCCTCCCCCCCCCCCCCCCCCCCCCCCCCCCACTTTCTCTCTTTCTCTCTTTCTTCTCTTCTCCTCCCTCTCTCCTCACTTTTTTCCTCTGTAGATACTCCAACTTACACATGCGCATGCATACATATTCTTTGCGCGCGCGCACACACACACACACTCACACACACACACACACACACACACATACACACACACTCACACACCACACACACACGCATACACACACACTCACACACCACACACACACGCATACACACACACACACGCATACACACACATACACACACTCACACACACATACATACACACACATCACTCACAACACACCACACACACACACACACACACACACACACACACACACACACACACACACACACACACACACACACACACATCTACGTTACATTGTAAGTCAAACACAGAATTTCCAGAAGGTGGGGGATGTTATATCCACTGACCCATCCCCGCCATCCCCACGAGGGGGGTTGGGGAGGAACAGTGATGAAGTTCATTAATTAGTCCTTAATTAATGAAGTTGATCGGTGGTCTAGTGGTAACGCACCTGCCTAGAAAGCGAAAAATCCGGGTTGGAAGTGTGCGGTGGTTCGATCCCCAGTTTGGGCCTGAAACTTTTGCCCACCCATTCATTATACCATGACTGGTGGTCTGGGTGCTAGTCTTTCGGTGAGACGATAAACCAAGGTCCTGTGTGTTACGCATGATTGTATAGTGCATGTAAAAGAACCCATGGCATCAAGAGAGTTGTCCCTGGTAAAATTCTGTAGAAAAGGTGATTCTGATTTGCTTCAAATACAGTTGCAGACAGGACAAATAAAAATAAAAAAAAAGAATAATGGATGGCGCTGCTCTTGAGGCGACGCTTCTCTCTCCCCAGGAATCGCAGCCAGAATTTCACGCAGAGAAATATGCCGTGACTTAAAGTAGTATGAATATGAATGTAAAAAAACAAAATTATGAAGCATGATAAGTACGTTATCCCCCATCCCCCACCACCCCCACCTCCTCCACCACCCTACGACCCCTACCCCCTCCTCCTTCCTACATCCCCCCACCCTTACCCTAAAATCCCTGGAAACCAAGAACTGAAAGGTCAGAACTCTTTGCTAAATGGGGACTTCTTGCCTAAAGACTGCCTGCTAATGTTCATGTCCAACTGTCTGTACATTGTTGTTGTTGTTGTTGTTATGTTGTAATTGTTGTTGTTGTAATTGTTGTTGTGTTGTAATTGATGTTGTTGTTGCTATTGCTGCAGTTGTTGTATTTGTTGTAGTAATATTTGTTGTTATTATTAATAGCATTGCTTTACAATATTCCAGTCTGTTAACAGCCTTCCTTTACAGTACCCAAGTGTTTTAATAGTATTCCTTTACAGTATCTCAGTGTGTTAACATAATTCCTTTTACAGTATCCCAGTCTGTTAATAGCCTTCCTTTACAGTATTCTAGTCTATTAATAGCCTTCCTTTACAGTATTCTAGTCTATTAATAGCCTTCCTTTACAGTATCGCAGTCTGTTAATAGCACTCCTTTACGGTACCCCAGTGTGTTAACAGCATTCCTTTACAGTATCCTTGTCTGTTAATAGCATTCCTTTACAGTATCCCAGCCTGTTAATTCCGTTGCTTTACAGTATCCCAGTCTGTTAATAGCCTTCCTTTACAGTATCCTAGTCTGTTAATACCGTTGCTTTACAGAATCCCATTCTGTTAATAGCCTTCCTTTACAGTATCCTAGTCTGTTAATACCGTTGCTTTACAGAATCCCATTCTGTTAATAGCCTTCCTTTACAGTATCCTAGTCTGTTAATACCGTTGCTTTACAGAATCCCATTCTGTTAATAGCCTTCATTTACAGTATCCCAGTGTTTTAATACACTTCCTTAACAGTATCCTGGTCTGTTAATACCGTTGCTTTACAGTATCCCAGTGTGTTAAAAACTTTCCTTAACAGTATCCTGGTCTGTTAATAGCCTTCATTTACAGTATCCCAGTGTTTTAATACACTTCCTTAACAGTATCCTGGTCTGTTAATACCGTTGCTTTACAATATCCCAGTGTTTTAATACACTTCCTTATCAGTATCCTGGTCTGTTAATACCGTTGCTTTACAGTATCCCAGTCTGTTAATACACTTCCTTTACAGTATCCTAGTCTGTTAATGCCGCTGCTTTGCAATATCCCAGTGTGTTAATACCGTTGCTTTACAGTATCCTAGTCTGTTAATACCGTTGCTTTACAGAATCCCATTCTGTTAATAGCCTTCATTTACAGTATCCCAGTGTTTTAATACACTTCCTTAACAGTATCCCATTCTGTTAATACCATTTCTTTACAGTATCCTGGTCTGTTAATACCGTTGCTTTACAGTATCCCAGTCTGTAAACACCCTTCCTTAACAGTATCCTGGTCTGTTAATACCGTTGCTTTACACTATCCTAGTCTGTTAATACCGCTGCTTTACAGGATCCCAGTGTGTTAATAGCCATCCTTAACAGTATTCCAGTCTGTTAGCGTTCGTTTACAATCTCCTCTCTCCTGGGATTAACAGCTAATTTCTTTCCACCCTGCCTTCTTTGTTATTGATGGGTCTTCTCCCACTTTTGACAAGATCGGATTACCATAGGGATATTAGCTTAATCCTATGGTGGAGCGTAAGCATCAAAAGACGGGGTTTTGTTTGATGAAAATGTCGCGACAGTGTTTGTTGTAGGATCAGGGCCGGTGTGTGTGTGTGTGTGTGTATGTGGTGTGTGTGTGTGTGTGTGTGTGTGTGTGTGTGTGTGTGTGTGTGTGTGTGTGTGTTTGTTGTGTGGGTGTGTCAGTGTGTGTATGTGTGTGTGTGTGTGTTGTGTTGCGTGTGTTTGTGTGTGTGTGGTGTGTGTGTGTGTGTGTGTGTGTGTGTGTGTGTTTGTGTGTGTGTGTGTGTGTGTGTGCGTGTGTGTGTTGTGTTGTGTGTGTTTATGTGTTTGTGTGTGGTGGAGGGGTGCATGTGTGCGTGCGTGCGTGTCTGTGTGTGGTGTGGTGTGATGTGGTGTGTTTGTGTGTGTGTGTGTGTGTGTGTATGTGTTGTGTGTGTGTTTATGTGTGTGTTGTGGTCTGTTGTGTGGTGTGTTTGTGTGTGTATGTGTGTGTGTGTGTGGAGGGGGGGGGGGGGGGGGGCGGCTGCGTGGTGCGTGTCTGTGTGTTTGTGCTATAGGTGTGGTGTG
>CM054160.1:50524186-50551686 GCA_028751875.1 Rapana venosa
TTCTTCTTCTTCTTCTTCTTCTTCTTCTTCTTCTTCTTCTTCTTCTTCTTCTTCTTCTTCTTCTTCTTTTCTCCTCCTCCTTCATCTTCTTCTTCATCTTTGCCTTATTTCTTTGCATTCTTCTTTGCATTCTTCTTCTTCGCATTTCTTTGCAATTCTTCTTCTTTTTCTTCTTCGCAATTCTTGTTCTGCGCAGTTCTTTCTTTTTTGCATTATTCTTTGTATTCTTCTTCTTCTTTGCATTCTTCTTCTTCTTCTTCTTTGCATTCTTCTTTTTCGCAATTCTTTTTCTTTGCATTTTTCTTCTTTTTCTATGCATTCTTCTTCTTCTTCTTTGCAATTCTTCTTTGCAATTCTTCTTTGCATTCGTCTTCTTTGCATTCTTTTGTGCATTCTTCTTCTTCTGAGCAATTCTTCTTCTTCTTGAGCAATTCTTCTTCTTCTTAGCAATTCTTCTTCTGAGGCAATTCTTCTTCTTCTGAGCAATTCTTCTTCTTCTTCTTCTTTTTCTTCTTCTGAGCAATTCTTCTTCTTAGCAATTCTTCGTCTTTGCATTATTCACAATTCCTCTTCTTCTTCGCAATTCTTCTTCTTCACAATTCTTCCTCTTCGCAATTCTTCTTCTTCTTCGCAATTCTTCTTCTTCTTCGCAATTCTTCTTCGTCTTCTTCTTGTTCTTGTTCTTGTTCTTCTTCTCTTCTTCTTCTTCTTCTTCTTCTTCTTTTTCTTCGGACTTATTTTTCTTCGCACTTCTTCTCTCTATCTGTTCGAGGGCTTCTGTTTCGTTTACACCTGTGTGTGGAGCTAATTTCTCTTGTGTTGTGATCAGCAAAGCCATTCTGCTGGTCTCTTTTGATCAGCTGTGTGTCAGACTTTTATGCCTTCACGACGGAAAGAGAGATCATTAGAATGAAGAGCAGCGCAGCGCAGCGCGGCGCAGTGCAGTGCAGTGTAATGTAGTGCAGTGTGTGTGTGTGTGTGTGTGTGTGTGTGTGTGTGTGTGTGTGTGTGTGTGTTGTGTGTGTGAGCGAGAGCAAGACAGACAGACAGAGTGATGGGGAGGAGAGAGAGAGAGAGAGAGAGAGAGAGAGGAGAGAGAGAGAGAGAGAGAGAGAGAGAGAGAGAGAGAGAGAGACAGGCAGACAGACAGATAGACAGAGACAGAGACAGACAGACAGACAGACAGACAGACACACAGAGAGACACAGAGAGACACAGATAGACATAGAGAGAGACAGAGGGAGACAGAGAGAGACAGAGATAGAGAGACAGAGAGGGGGAAGAGAGAAGGGAGCAAATGGGAAAGGGAAGAAAGAGGGAAAAGGGAGAGAGACGAGGGGAGGGTAAAAAGTGTGTGTGTGTGTGTGTAAAGTCAAGTCAAGTCAAGTCAAAATGATCTTTATTGTGGGTAAAGGATTAAGTTCACACAACTTATTTCTCATCCTGCCCTTGGGTGTGTATGCGTGTGCGTGTGTTTAAGTGTGTGTGTATGTGTGTGTGTGCACGCGTGTGCGCGCTTATGTGTGTGCGCGCGTCAAAGTCAAAGTCAGACTTTTATTTTTATTTGTCTCGTGTGTATGTGTGCATGTGTGTGTATGCATATATGCGTGCGTGCGCTTGTGTGTGTGTGTGTGTGTGTGTGCGTGCATGCGTTGTGTGTGATGGGGGGGAGGAGGTGGGGGTTGGAGAAGGTTCGGCTTTAGGTGTATGGGGGAGAGGAAGGGGTGGGGGTGGGGGGTGGAAGGGGAGGGGAAGGGGAAGAAGGGGATGGGCTGTTGTGATGTAGATAAGCCTGTCACATGGGGAGGGGGGTGGTGTAGGGGGGGTGTTGTAATGGAGGTAAATAGGGTTGTGTGCCATGTTATGGTCTTTTCTGTGTGGTGGTCTGTTTTTTTCCCTGTTGTGGCATTTTTTTAGGGGGGAGGGAATGGGGGGGGGGGGGGGGATGATCTTTGTCTGTTTATAGATGTACCTTTCTGACTGTCTGTCCGTTTGTTTGTTGTTGTTTTTTTTTCTGTCTGTCGCTTGTCTTTCTGTCTGTTGATTTGTTTTTGTGTCTGTCTGTCTTCTCCTTGTATTTTTGTCCTCTGTCCCTGTCTATATCTGTTTCTGTCTTTCTATCCCTGTCTGTCTCTCTGTCTGCCTCTCTCTCTCTCTCTCTTCTCTCTCTCTTCTCTCTCTCTCTCTCTCTCTCTCTCTCTCTCTTTTTCGCTCAGTGATTCTGCCTCTCTCTGTTAGTCTGTCTGTCTGTCTCTCTGTTTCTGCTAAATGTCTATCTGTCTTTCTCTCTGTCTCCCCCCCTCTCTTCTCTCTCTTCTCTCTCTCTCTCTCTCTCTCTCTCTCTCTCTCTCTTCTCCTCTCTCTCTCTCTCTCTTTTTTTCGCTCAGTGATTCTGCCTCTCTCTGTTAGTTTGTCTGCCTTTCTCTCTGTTTCTGTCTATATGTCTATTGTCTGTCTCTCTGTACTCCCTGTCTCTCTCTCCCCTCTCTCTCTCTCTCTCTCCCTCTCATCTCCCTCTCCCTCTAGTCCAAAGAACGGGATTGGAAAAAGTATGTGGTCTTCAATTTTACGTCTCTCCACAACAGTGATATCAGACAAGAGTATGTCAATACTTCTATATAACACTTCCAAACAAGATCATCTGTCAGTCAATCAATCAATCAATCCAATCAATCAATACTCAATAAATCAACCAATCAATCAATCAATTAATCAATCAATTAATCAGTCAATCAATCAACCAATCAATCAATCAATCAATCTCTCTCTCTGCGTTTGTGTGTGCCTATTCTTTTTTATTCTTTTATTTCGAGGATATATGGAATAAGCACTCATGTGCTTTATATTATATATATATATTATATATATTTATATATATATATATTATATATATATATATATATATTATATATATATCCAGTCCCTGTATTGTGTGTGTGCGTGTGTGTGTGTGTGTGTTTGCGCGCGCGAGCGTGCGAGCGCGCTTGCGCTGCCTAAACACAAACTTTTCTACCTTTATACTCTCCTACTACATGTACAGTTTGTTTAATATCCTCTCGCTTCCCTCAAACCTCCCCCCACCCCCTACCCCCCCACCCACCCTACACCTACTACGGCAGTCAGTCTGTCTCACTGTCTGACTGACTCACTGACTCACTCGCTCGCTCGTTCACTCGCTCACTCGCACACAGGTGAGATACGTGCTGTACCTTTATTGTCGTGGGGGAGCTATAAAACTCGGCACCGCTAAAGGCAGACTGAGTGACGACACGGCCTCTTTGTTGTCTTCTCTCTGTCTTGTCAGGGCCAGTCTGTGGGGGGATGGACGGTGTAGTCTGAAACCCGATAGCCCCCCCATGTGAAAAAAGACACCCCCTGTGTAAATTGGCTGGTTGAGAAATTACTTTGGTGTCTTTGACGCGTGTGAGTGAGAGGGAGGGGGAGGGGGGGGGGGGGGTTGGGGTGGAGGAGAGAATTGGGGGGGGGGGGGGGGGGTGTTGGGTTGGTGTTGTGAAGGGTTTTGAGTTCAACTCTTTGCTGCCCTACCCGTGGAGATAGATGCTGGGGAACTGTCAGTGTATAAATAGCATCCCCACCTTTTGGGGACGGGGAATAGCTCATTGGTCGGAGCTCTCGCTTTTCCCCCCAGCTAAGGTTAAGCAGCGTCGAGCATGGTTACCTCTTGGATGGGTGACCGTTTGCGCGCCTTGGTTTCAGTACAGTTCCTCCAGTTCACCCAGCTGTAAATAATGGGTACCTGCCCTCTTTTAGGGTCAGGGAAGGTAAAGCAGGGAGGGAGAGGAGATGGGCGCCGCCCTCAATATGCTGGCCCCTTAGAGAAGTTGAGGTCTCTGACGCCTCGCTCTCCCACGACCGCATAGGTTATGGGACACCTTTACCTTGATCTTACCTCTTGGATATTTCTGTGCTAGGCATTCTCTCTTTTCTATCCCTCTCTTTCTTTCCGCTTTGTCTCTTTTTCTCCCTAGGGCCATGTTCCCTCCTTGTTGTCTATTTTTTTCTGCCCTTTTTGGTCCATTTTCCTGCAGTGGTTTTTTGTTCCTAGAAAGGTTTGAAAGAGAACTATTCTCTCTCTACATGGCGGAGTTAGATGCGCCGGGCATTGCTTGTCAGGCGCTTAACGGCAGCGAAACACAGTTTTCGCTCTTATGACAGGCAACAATAGTTGCTGGTGTCTGAGCGTTTGATGATGAAGAAGAATTCTTTGCTACTTCAGCCTGTAGTTTGTATTCTGTCATCAATTCTAAACTCGTTGGTATTCTGGTGACGAGAGGAAGGTTTCTTGAGAAGCGTTTTAGGACAATCATTTATCTAAACCAGCTGATTCCATTTGCACCTGAAAATACGGAACGAGTATGGTGCGTGTCAGTGTCTATGTAAAAAACAAAATTCAGTAATTAAACGGGGATTGAATAGTCTAGTGGTCAGAGCGTTGCGCTCGGTGATCTGACGACCCGGGATTAATCCACCCCAGATGTACCCGGTTTTTTAAAAGGAATTTTACCCGGGAGTTGACATCAGTACTTGCTGACTCTTTTCACTGGTTTAATTTAATGGTAAAGGTTGCAATAATGTAGTAGTTCAGTATAATCATTAAGAAATTTGTTCTGAGATAGATGGCTTGATGGGAAAAAAATCAAATGCATTGCTTATTCGATGTACCATCTGGAAATAAAAATTTGACTTGACTTGACTTGACTTGACTTGACTTGACTCCACTCTCCCCCAAAGTTCCTTTAGATGAGACTATAAACCGAGGTCCAGTGTCCGAACGCACGCAGAACGTCTTTCAAATACGTTACAACCCGTTGCGCGTTTCAGAAGAGTAGGCCATGTTGAGGCTGTAGGCAAGGATGACGGTGTTTCTTTGTGTGAAGATCACATGCACACAGGTCTTGTGTTTAGACACCATCGTCGAAGTCGGAATGCGGCTACCTTAATGCTGGGTTACAACGGTCGCATATATTTTGCAAAATCTCACCTTTGGTCAACCTCGGAGATCTCTCTCTCTCAGACAGGAAGACAGACAGACAGACAGACAGACAGACAGAGACATAGATACAGACAGAGACACAGAGACACAGACAGACAGACAGAAAAATACAAGACCTCAAGAATTTAATTGTATAGGTCATGTAACCCGTTACAAATCCATGGGTAACAATGTGTGACTGACTGCTTAGAATACGGCATTATACTAGTACAACAAGCACATTTTGAATGAATGCAACATCAGTTACTCAAAGAAAACAACACAAGATTTCATGGTGACATTAGCGGCGTGTGTTGGCATGATAAACATATACCTGCCAAGATCATGGACACACGTACCATCTTGCATTAATCTTTGAAATGAAGTTAGAGAGAGACAGATCTCCAAGGTTCACTAGATAGATAGATAGATAGATAGATAGATATATAGATAGAAAGATAGATAGATAGATAGATAGATAGATAGATAGATAGATAGATAGATAGATAGATAGATAGATAGATAGATAGATAGATAGATAGATAGATAGATAGATAGATAGATAGATAGATAATAGATAGATAGATATGCCACCTTTATTTCCTAAGCATCTGCAATTTGCAGGCATCACTTTCCCTAAGCTACTTTGAACCTGTGCCCCATTCAAATTCCTTCCTTCAACCAAATTCACTCCCTCACATCCCAGTCACAAATTCAAAGGAAGCTGTCAGCCTCTAGGCTGCCATTAGGCACCAGTCAAAAGAGACCCTGAATCGCTGATGGAATACTTCAGTGATCATCGGCGAAACCTTCTCTGATCAGTCTATGCTAACCGGCACACACACTAGAACTCCTCTCCCTCTGATAACAATGATAGCTTTAGTCGTGGAATCAGACTTTGAAAGACGTCTGTCTGTCTACTACTGTGGCTTGCTAACTATGACTATGTCCGTTTAATGATAGTGCTGTGTGAACTACCAGACTTCAAAGAATGTTCCGCCTGCCCCTATTCACTAACTGTATGGAAATGAAGGAAGAAAACTCGAATCTTTCGTCATTATAAAAACCAAAGAAGCAACAATGACGGAATGAAGGACACTTTAGGTGGGTCGGTGGTCTAGAGGTAACGCACCTGCCTAAAAAGCGAAAAGTCCGGGTCGGAAGTGTGCGGTGGTTTGATCCCCGTTTGGACCAAAAACTTTTCCCCCATCCATTAGATCATGAGTGGTGGTCTAGGTGCTAGTCTTTCAGATGAACCAATAAACTGAGGTCCCATGTGTTAAACGTATTGTTTACCGCACGTAAAAGAACCCACGGAAACAAGAGAGTTGCCCTTGGAAAAATTATGTAGGAAAAAAATCACTATGATAGGGAAACATATACAGCTGCAGACAGGACAAGAAAAAAATGGGTGGCGCTGCTCTTGTGGCGACGCGCTCTCACCCTGGAGAGAGCAGCCCGAATTTGAGGCAGAGAAATCTGCCGTGACTTAAAGTGGTATAAAAGAAAAGAATAAAATAAATGTAGTCGCATCCATGAAGAAGGGGATGATTCTAAAGATGTTAAGGACAATCAGATCAGTTAGAGACAATACAGTTTAGCTAGCTGTACTGTGTGCTCTCTTTCTAGCACTGACCAGCCTTGAGAGATACAGACACTTGCTGTGTGGTCAGATTGGGTTGTGTGTGTGTGTGTGTGTGTGTGTGTAAGTGTGTGTGTGTGTGTGTGTGTGTGTGTGTGTGTGTGTAAGTGTGTGTTGTGTAAGTGTGTGTGTGTGTGTAAGTGTGTTGTGTGTGGTGTGTGTGTTTGTTTGTGTGTGTAAGTGTGTGTGTGGTGTGTGTAAGTGTGTGTGTGTAAATGTTGTGTGTGTGAGTGTGTTGTGTGTAAGTGTGTGTGTAAGTGTGTGTGTGGTGTGTGTTGTGTGTGTCTGATTTTATTTTTTAATTTTTTAATTTTGAAGATAATGGGATAAGCACTCGTGTGCTTTTTTACATCTAGTCCCCGTGTGCATGCAGTTTGTTAATGTTGTCATGGCCTACAATGGTCTACTCTTCCGAAAAGCGAAACGGGTTTTAGCGTGTGCACAGGATGTTCTGTATGTGTGTGTTATGTGTGTGTATGTGTGTATTGTGTGTATAAGTGTGTAGTGGTGTGTATGTGTGAAAATTTTAGCATATGTGCATGTGTGTGTGATTGGTGTTATGTGTGTATGTGTGTGTATGTGTGTATGTGTGTGTGTGTGTGTTGTGGTGTATGTGTGTGTTATGAGTGTATGTGTGTGAGTGTGTGTGCATGTATGCATGTGTGTGATGGTGTAAGTGTGTGTGTATGTGTGTGTGCAAATGTGTGTAAGTGTGTGTATGTGTGTGATGTGTGTGTAAGTGTGTGTATGTGTGTGTAAATGTGTGTAAGTGTGTGTAGTGTGTATGTGTGTGTGGCGTTGTGTGTGTATGTGTGTGTGCATGTGTCCGATGCATGTATGTGTGTGTTTGTGTGTGAATGTGTGTGTATGTGTAGATGTATGTGTGTATTTGTGTGTGTATGTGTGTGTATGTGTATATGTATGTATGTGTGTGTTGTGTATATGTATGTATGTATGTATGAGTGTGTATGTATGTATGTATGAGTGTGTATGTTTATATGTTGCGTGTGTGTGTGGTGTGTGTGTGTGTGGTGTGTGTGTGTGTGTGTGTGTGTGTGTGTGTGTGTGTGTGTGTGTGAGTGTGTGTGTGTGTGTGTGTGTGTGTGTGTGTGTGTGTGTGTGTGTGTTCCTCGGCTGGACATCTAGAGTCACCAACTGTGAGATTCTTCGTATGTTACCGTTGTTGTCCCCATGAAGATATAGCCACATTCCGACTTCGGGAATGTATGCTGGGTACGTGAGAGGAATATTTGAAGACAGTATTATTCTACAAAAAATTCTGAAATTGTTATCACCCCCACCCTCCCCCTCCCGCTCACACCCCTTGTCTACAGGGCTGTAATGCGCTTCGATTTGTTTGGTTTTTTTACAAGATTCAGCGCTATATAAATTCCATATATTATTTATTATTAAATGCTGAATGGACAGTAAAACTCTCTCTCCTCCCTCTCTCTCTCTCTCTCTCCCTCTCTTCCCCCCCTCCCCCCTCTCTCTCTCTCTCTCCCTCTTCCCCCCCCCTCCCCCCTCTCTCTCTCTCTCTCTCCCTCCTCTCCCTCCCTCTCTCTCCCACCCTCTCTCTCCCTCTCTCTCTCCCCTCTCTCTCCCTCATCCTCTCTCACGTCTCTCCCTCTCCCTCTCTCTCAGAGACAGACAGACAGACAGACGGACAAAACAAGTAGACGGACTGACAGACAGAAGTAGGTGTACCACAGACATGAACACAACAACAGCAAAAACAGCAGCACAGCTAAAATGGCAACACCAGCACGTCTTGTCTCTCACCTGCCCGCTAATGCCACTCTCCTTTGTTCTCCCGGTCACACTGCACAGATAGATTGCTGCAGCTGACGTCACATCCGCTAATGGGATTATGGGAGGTGGGACACACTTCCTGTTGTTAATCGAAACTGTGTTAATCAATTGTTTCTGTTTCCTTCTTTTTTAAAATGAAAGAATGGTGTGTGTGTGTGTGTGTGTGTGTCAGTGAGTGTGCGGGCGCGTGCGAGCACATCATGATAATAATAATAAATGGAATTCATATAGCACTATATCTTGCAAAAAGAAATCAAAGCACTTGTCCATGCATGTGTGTGTGCGTCCATGCGTGTGTTAGTGTGTGTGTGTACATGCACATGCATGCATGTGTGTGCGCGCATGCGTGTGTTAGTGTGTGTGTGAGGGGGTCTTATGTGCATGTGTGTGTATGTGTGTGTGTTTCGGTTTTTTTTTCATTTGTCTGTGCAGCCATATCTGTGTAATCGGTGGATCAGTGGATCGGTGGTCTAGAGGTAACGCGCCTGTCTAGAAAGCGAAAAGTCCGGGTCTGAAGTGTGCGGCGGTTCGTACCCCGTTTGGACCGGAAACTTTTCCCCCATCCATTAGACCATGAGTGGTGGTCTGGGCGCTAGTCTTTCGGATGAGACGATAAACCGAGGTCCCGTGTGTTACACGTAATTATTTAGCGCACGTAAAAGAACCCACGGCAACAAGAGAGTTGTCCCTGGCAAATTCTTAGAAAAAAGCCACTCTGATAGGGAAACAAATACAGTTGCAGACATGGAAAAAAAAAAGGTGTGCGCAGCGCTTGTGGCGACGCGCTCTCCCGCTCTCCCCGGGAGAGCAGCCCGAATTTCACGGAGAGAAATCTGCCGTGACTTAAAGTGGTATGAAATGAAATCTGAGCGCTTTGATTTGTTGCTTTACAAGATTCAGCGCTATATAAATTCCATACATTATTATTATTATTATTATTATTATTATTATTATTATTATTATTATTATTATTATTATTATTATTATTATTATTTTTATTAAATGTCTATCTGTATGCACAGAGCAATATGATCACGTTAGATTGCAGATGTCCACCCACCTCCCTCTGTCATGTGGGGACGGGATAGCCTAGTGGTCAGAACATTGCGCTCGCAATCTGACAACCCCGGTTCAAATCCTGTTCAAGGGGATATTTTCCCCTGGGGTTAGCATTGGTGCAGACTCCACTCTCCCAAAAGTCCTTCGGATGAGACTATAAACCAAGGTCCCGTGTGCAAACGCACGCAGAACATCTTGTGCACACGTTAAATCTTGTTACGCTTTTCGAAAGAGTAGGCCATTGTGTGCCGGTGGGAACAGATGACAAAATTTACAAAACCGCATACACACGGGGGCTGGATGTAAAAAAGCACATGGGTGCTTATTTCATTGTCCTTGATATAAAAAAAAGGAATAAGGAATAAATAAATATCTGTATGTGTCTTTGTGGGTTTTTTGTCTGTCTCTCTTCTTCTCCCATCTTTGTATGTCCTTGTCTCTGTTTTTTCTCTGTGTGCATCTCTGTCAGTCTTTGCTTTTCTGTGACTCCTTCTGTCTCTTTGTCTTTGTCTGTCATCTGTCTGTCTGTCTGTCTCTCTGTATATCTATCTCTGTCTCTGGGTTTTGGGTGAGGTTTTCGTTTTTGTTCCTTTGTTGGTTCTTTCTGGGGTGGGGGGGGGGATGTATTTGTTGGTGTTGTTTTAATTGTGTGAGTGTACGGTAGTGGGCTTATTTTATTATCATGATGTATACCTAAGGGTAGGGATGGGATTTTTAAAAAAGCAATGAGTGCTAATTCATTATCCTCAAAAGCAAAGAATTTGATTTGATTTGATTCGATTTGATCTCTCTCTATCTCTGTCTGTCTGTCTGTCTATCTATCTATCTATCTATCTGGCTATCTATCTATCATCTATCTGTCTGTCTATCTATCTGTCTATGTATCTGTCTGTCTATCTATCTATCTATCTATCTATCTATCTATCTATCTATCTATCTATCTGTCTGTCTGTCTGTCTGTGTATGTATCTATCTAAACACCTTTCTCTCCTATCTCGATTCTATACTGACCGTATGGCTCCAGTGTAATCTCCTATCCCGCATGTCATTTCTAATTGCAACTACAGGCAATCTTTGTTGACGCTGTCATCGCTTTATCAATCTCTGCCCTAGTGGTCTTGTTGATGTAGGGGTTATTCATCTTGAAATGAAGACACAGTCCTCTTCAATGTCTTCTACACTATGCCAGTGACGTTAGATTAACGTAGACAAAGCGGGTTGATATACAGCCAGAACTGACCATTATTTTCTGATTAGAATTAAAACGAGGAAGATCGATTTGATAATTTCAGAAGGTAAAATAAAAAATCGTGTATCATTCTCACTTTTTTTTTATTTCTAGGATAATGGAATAAGCGCTCATGTGATTGTTTTTACATCCCCATGTATATATGCAGTTTAAAAAAATTGTCATCCGTTCCCACTGGCAAACAATGGTCTACTCTTCCGAAAAGCGGAACAGGCTTTAATATGTGCGCAAGATGTTATGCGTACGTTTGCGCATTGGACATCGGCTTATAGTCTCATTTGAAGGACTTTTGGGGAGAGTGGAGTCTGTCTGTCTATCTCTCTGTCTCCTATTACACATGTCACTTCTAGCTGCAATTTAAGAAGGCTACTAAAGCCTCTCCCAAGGCACTGCAAATTTCAGTAGTAAAGAGACCTTGTTATCAGGAAAAACAGAACAAGAACTGCTGGGGAAATGGTGGCCGGAAGAAAAGGGAGGGATAGTGAGAGAAGAACAGAGGTTCACGTTATTGAGAGATGGACTATGGACTGGACTGGTCTGAGCCAGAACTGACCTGAAATGTTTGAGGGAATGAGGACAATGAGGACTGACCTGAAAGGTTTCAGATAATGAGGACAATGAGGACTGATCTGAAAGGTTTCAGATAATGAGGACAATGAGGACTGATCTGAAATGTTTGAGGATATGAGGACAATGAGGACTGAGCACTGACCTGAAAGGTTTGAGGGAATGAGGACAATGAGGACTGACCTGAAAGGTTTCAGATAATGAGGACAATGAGGACTGACCTGAAAGGTTTGAGGGAATTAGGACAATGAGGACTGACCTTAAAGGTTTGAGGGAATGAGGACAATGAGGACTGAGCACTGACCTAAAAGGTTTGAGGGAATGAGGACAATGAGCGCTGACCTGAAAGGTTTGAGGGAATGAGGACAATGAGGACTGACCTGAAAGGTTTGATGGAATGAGGACAATGAGGACTGACCTGAAAGGTTTGATGGAATGAGGACAATGAGGACTGACCTGGAAGGTTTGAAGGAATAAGGACAATGAGGACTGACCTGGAAGGTTTGAGGGAATGAGGACAATAAGTGCTGACCTCCCTAATCCCTGGCTCAGACAGTCAGGTTAGGAGATCACAGCGCTCTCTTCCACTGTCTGGGCCATCTGCACCCTAAGGGTGGGGAGTGGGGGATGGGGTGGGGCAGGATGAGGGTGGGAGGGGGATGAGAGAGAAGAATAGAAGAAGAGAGACAGACTCTAGATAGGAAGGGATACAAAAAGGGTAGGGAGATAGAATATGCAAAAAACATAGATACAAACAGAAACAGACAGACAGACACGAATGCACGTACACATGCGTGCGCGCACAAACACACACATACACACGCAGGCACACACATACAAGTATGCACAAACGTGCGCACATACACATGTACGCACACACACACAAACAATCTCTCTCTCACTCACTCACTCACCCACCCAGAAACAGACAGACAAACAAGTAGAAAGACAGACTGACAGACAGACAGAGATAGGTGTACCACAGACAAGCTTTTCAGGAACATCAGAGCTAAAATGGCAACACCAGCACGTCTTGTCTCTCACCTGCCCGCTAATGCCACTCTCCTTTGTTCTCCCAGTCACACTGCACAGATAGATTGCTGCAACTTACGTCACATCCGCTAATGGGATTATGGGAGGTGGGACTCACTTCCTGTCGATTCTCTTTCTTGCTAAGATGATCGAAACTGACTGTGGGAATCGAGGGTTTTGTTTCCGTTTGTGAAACTTGCTGCCTCTGTCTCTGTCTCTTTTTCTCTGTCTTTCTGTATGTCTGTCACCCTGTCTCTATATCTCTGTCTCTCTTTCTCTATCTGTATCTTTGTCTCCTCTCTCTCTCTATCTTTCGGTCTCTCTATCTATCTATCTATCTATCTATCTATCTATCTATCTATCTATCTATCTATCGTCTGTCTGTTTGTCTGTCGGTCTATCTATCTCTCTATCATCTCTCTATCTATCTCTATCTACCTATCTATCTGTACATCTATCTATCTATTTATCCCTATATCCATCTATTTACCTATCTATTTATCTATCTATCCATTTATCTCTCTATCTATCTATCTCTGTGTATGTGTGTGTTTGTATTTGCATCTGTGTCTGTATGTGTCTGTGTGAGTCTCTGTGTCTCTCTTCTCCTGTCTGTCTCTGTCTGTCTGTATGTATGTATGTGACTTTTCTTCCTGTCTCTTTCTTTCCTTGACTCTAAAGCCCTATCTGTCTACATGTCTGTCTATAGATGTAAATGTCTACATGCAGGAACAGTGTCCTGAGGTTAAATAAGATATGTCTACTCACCTCCATCTCTCAAGGAAGGAAGCAGGCAGGATGGTTAAGACGTTCGCCTGCTAACAAGTCAACCGTGAGATTGTGGGTTCGATTCCCAGCCTCGCCCTTTCTTCCCAGTTTGACAAATAAATCGAACTGAATGTCAAAGTCCTTCGGAGGAAACTATAAACCGAGGCCCCGTGTGCGAACGCATTGCAGAACATCTTGCGCACACGTTAAATCCTGTTCCGCTTTTCGAAAGGCCATTGTGTGCCGGTGGGAACAGATGACAAAAGTTACAAAACCGCATACACACGGGGACTGGATGTAAAAAAGCACATCAGTGCTTATTCCATTATCCTCGATATAAAAGAATAAATAAATAAAAATAAATAAATGCCAGATGAAAAAAGTTACAAAACCGCATACATACTGGAACTGGATGTAAAAAGTACAAATGTGCTTATTCCATTATCCTCGATATAAAATAATAAAATAAATAAATAAATAAATGCCTATGCCTCCATCTCTATATCTTGTTGTCTGTCTTCTTCTGTCTGTCTCTGTCTCTCTGCGTCATTCTGCCTGTTTGTGTCTCCCTCCTCTTATCTGGTCAGTATTCTGCCAGTCTGTCCTGTCTGTCAGTATGTCTGTCTGTCTGTGTCCTCTCTCTCTCTTCATATTCGTCAGTCTGTCTCTGTCTGTCTGTCTGTCTCGCTCTCTCTCTCTCTCCATCTCTCTCATCTCTCTCTCTCTGGTCCTCTCTCTCTCCTCTCCTCTCTCTCTCTTCTTTCTCTCTCATTCTCTCTCTCTCTCTCTCTCTCTCTCCTCTCTCTCTCTCTCCTCTCTCTCTCTCTTGGTCTCTCAGTCTCTCTCGTCTGCGTCTCTCTCCTCTCTCTCTCTCTCTCTCTCTCTCTCCTCTCCCTCACCTCTCTCTCTCTCTCTCCTCTCTCCTCTCTCTCTCTCATCTCTCTCTCTTCTCTCTCTGCTCCTCCCTCACCCTCCCTCTCCCTCCCCCCTCTCTCTCTGTCTCTCCCTCTCTCTCTGTCCTATCTAAAATACCTTCCCTATGCCTCGACTCGAACCCTAACACCTACATAGTACTATAGTATACTACTGCTACTACTACTACTACTACTACTACTACTACCTCTACTACTTCTACTACTACTACCACTACTACTACTATTACTACTACTACTACCACTACCACTACTACTATTACTACACTACTACTACCTACTACTACTACTACTACTACTACTACTACTACTACTAACTACTACTACTACCTACTACTACTACTACTTACTACTACTCTACTACTACTACTACTACTACAACCACACCACCACTACCACTACTACTACTACTAACTACACTACTACTACTACTACTACTACCGCTACTACTACAACCACCACTACCACTGCTACTACTACTACTACTACCACCACCACCACCACCACCACCACCACACTACTACTACTACTACTACTACTACTACTACTACTACTACTACTACTACTACTACTACATAAGCCCCCTTCTGATTGCAATTACCGCCAATCTGTGTGGACACTGTAATGGCTCTATCAATCTCTGTGACAAGTAGTCTTGTTGATGTAGGAGGTTCTTATCTGGAAATGAGGGCACTGGGCTCTGTCTGCTTCTAGACTACACCAACCACACTAGGACTAAAATGGTCAAAGCGTGTTGGTGAAGAATCAGACTTGACCATTTTCCTGATAAGAAAAATGGCGAGAGGAAAATTATAGTTAATTGGTAGGGAAGAGATTAAACAAAAAATAGCTTTAGCATTAAAGAAAAAGAGGGATCGGTGTACGTAAAAGATTCCACAGTAAGAAGAGATTTTCCTGTGGTAATATGTTATAGAAAAAGAGTCACTCTCACAGGTGAACATACGGACCGGGTTTTATTTTTTTCTAGAAATTTGTTGCAGTTCTTGTGGCAAAAAAGAAAAACGCCGAAATTTCAAAAAGAGAAATAGGCATAGATGAATGTAGTATACCATATATTACAACACACACACACGCACACATACACACACACATGCGCGCGTACACACACGCACCCACACACTCACACACATACACGCACACACGCACGCACGCACGCATACACACATGTGCGCGCGCACACACACGAACATCCTTTCCCTCTCACACACACACAAACACTCCTCCCTCCTCCCCCCTACACACACCCACACAAATACACACATGCACACACACACATATACACACATCCCCCCCCCCCCCCCCCGACACACACATAGCAAGAGTGACACACACGCACAGACATACACAGAAACACACAGGCAGACCAACAGACAGATAGGAAGCCAGCCTCCCCAAGATGAAAACCCACACCCACACTTTGATCCACAACTTACCACACTCTGCAACCAGTGTGCACCATGTCTCTCACCACTGGACTAATGCCGCCGCTTCTTTGGCTACACTCCACACGTAGCTTCCACATCATGTAGTGTCTTCTATAAAAGTGCTAATCAGAACATTTTCTGCTGATTTTCACAGATTTTTCTTGAAGCGTTAAAAAGGTTCTGTGTACTTGGGGTTTTATTTTACGTTGTTGTTTCGTCGTTGTTTTTTGTTATTGTTTTCGTTTTTGGTTTGTTGATGTTGTTGTTGATTTTGGTTGTTTGTTTTGGGGTTTTGTGTGGTTTTTTTGGAAGGGGAGGGGGGATTAAGGATAAACAGCAATACTAGGCAGTCATGAGAAAGGTGAAAATAATCATCAAATGAGGATTGCTTGTGTTCCTAAAGTGTTGACCCTGCGTATGCATATTGCGGTTAGGAAGCTAGCAGACGACAAAAGGACTGACAGGGGTACAGTGTTTGCTTGTAAATAATTTTTTTAAATTCAAACCTATTCAATGTGTCCAAAACCAAGTGAGTTTTTCGTCAAAGGCTAGCCTTTCAAAAAAGTGGGTTTTAAAAGCATTTGTGTGGATACCTTTGTACATGCAGTATGAATGCAAGAGTGACATAGGACAACAGAAAGAAAAAGTTGCAAAACGTGAAGGTGGGGTGTAGCCTATTCCCCCCCATACTTCACACTACAAAGGCAGGGAGCAGGAACTGACGTCACATCCGACAATGGGATGATGGGAGGAGGTGGGGCCCACTTCCTGTTGATGTCTGGATACACTTAGCTCTACTGAGGAAAGTGACATTTTTATTTTTCGTTGATCAAACTATCTCTGTGTGTGTGTGTGTGCGCGCGGGTACGCGCGCACGCGCGTGCCCCGCACAGAGGGTGGGAAGGGGTGTAGTGTGTGTGTGTGTGTGTGGTGTGTGTGTGGTGTGTGTGTGCGCGCGCACGCGCGCGTGTGTGTGTGTGAGTGTGTGTGTGTGTCTGTGTGTCTGTGTCTGTGTCTGTCTGTCTGTTTGTCTGCCTGAACTTTTTTCTGATTTGGTCATTAAATATCAAGACCATGGAGTGTTTATATGTCTCACTCTCTATCTGCCTGAACAACCCTCCCCCATCTCTCTCTCTCTCTCTCTCTCTCTCTCTCTCTCTCTCCTCTCTCTCTCTCTCTCTCTTCTCTCTCTCTCTCTCTCTCTCTCTCTCTCCTCCCTCTGTTCAGTGTTCAGTGTTCTCTCTGTCTCTGTCCAGCAGGTGGACAAAAAACTCGAACAGTTGTAGGTTCAATTCCACCCCAACACACTCTCGCTCTCTCTCTCTCTCTGTCTCTCTGTCTCTCTCTGTGTCTCTCTCCTCTCTCTTATATATATATTTCTAAGGGTGGGGACTAAATGTAAAAAAGCACACGGGTGCTTATTCATTATCCTCGAAATAAAAGAATTTGTCATTGTCATTGTCTCTCTCCTCTCTCCTCTCTCTCTCTCTGTCTCTCTTCTCTCTCTCTCTATCTGCCTCTCTCTATCTGTATCTCTCTGTCTCTCTCCCTCCCCCCTCTCTCTCTCTCTCTCTCTCTCTCTCTCCTCCCCCCTCTCTCTCTCCAACTCCCCACCCCACCCCCCTCCCCCTCCTAGTCCTAACAGCGGCTAACCTTTTCTCACAGAGCATTGCATTGGCCCCCTTCTAATTGCAACTAACCAATCCTGCGTTATAATTACCTTTCAATCTTTGGGGCCCTTGGGTTTTTGTTGATGTGGGGGCCCCATTTATCTTAAAAAGGGAAAAAAACCCTCCCCCTTCACACTGTTCCACATATGGGACGGGATCCCAGGGGGGGGGGGGGGGTTAAACATTCGCCGAAAATCTGACGACCCGGGTGCGATCCCGTTCAAGGGGGTATTTTTCCCCGGATTAAACGTCATGCAGACCCACTCTCCCCAAAAGATTGGGATGGACAAAAAACCGAGGCCCCGTGTGTCAAAACGCACCTGAACATCTTGCGCACACGATAAACCCTTCCGTTTTTTGAAAGTAGGCCTCGTGTGCCGGTGCGAACGGATGAAGAATCTACAAAACCGCATACCAGGGGGGACGGGATGTAGAAAAGCACATAAGTGCTATCCCTTTTCCTCGATAAAAAAGAATAATTATTTTAAAAATAAAAAAAAAAAATAAATAAATGGGCAACAGGGTTGGCTGGAAGTGTGAGGAGAGTGTAGATATGATTGTTTCCAGATAAAGTAGTTAACCAGATAAAAAAATCCTATTATTGTAGAAAGAAAATAATACAGACAGGATTAATGAGAGGGGGGAAATTCACTGATTTTAAGGGGAAAAAAAGTGTGTTATTAAAAAGCTTACAACAATTTAAGGTTGTTTTGTTGTATGTTTTGATAAGTAAATTTTGAAAGTATTGTGAAGTTTATGTTTCTTTTTCCTCTGCTCTGTCTCTGTCTTTCTGCTGCCCCCTGCTTTTTCCCCTTGTCTTGTCTCTTCACACACAAACACACAAACACACTCTACCCCTCCCTCTCCTCTCTATCCTCTCGTATTCCTTCATATAACAATACTTGGTGAAACACCACACACAAAATTATGCAAAACAAAACGAAACTAAAACCAACAAATATATCAGAAAAAAAGCAAAAAAAAACAAACAAAAACCGGGCAACAACAAACACCTCCAAAAACAGACACAAGAAATCAAACAATCAATCAAAACAACCCAAAACACAAAACATACAAGCATTATTCAACAATAAATTAGGTTGGATTCATAATAATTATTTCTGCGAGGGTTGTTTTTTTGTGTTTTGATTGTTTCTTTTTGTTTCGTGTTCGTTGCTCTCTGTCTCTCTTTGGGTTGTTCTTTTGTAGTTTTCACTTTCAAGGAAAAAGTATGAACGGAGTCTAGTAATTATAACTTTTGCTGGGGTTGTGATAAAGAAGAAAAGCTTGCTTGTATTATATGCATTGTGTTGTGTTGCATTGTTTTTTGTTACAGAATTTGTATTGCATCATATTGTTTGCATTGTATTGTTTCATTGTATCGTTTTGTTTATGTATTGCTTATTATTTTTATTGCATTGTATTGCATTGTTTTTCCTATATTCATATTCTTTCTACTCATCTTTCTTATCTATTTTATCTATATTCATACTCTCAGTTTGTTTGGTTTTACCATTTCCAGCAAGAATTCCCTTTTTATTATTCATTATCATTTCATTACTTATTATTACTTATATTTGTAGTAGTGGTTGTAGTATGTAGAGTTATAGTGAAAGTAGTGAAGTAGTAGTAAGTAGTAGTAGAGTATGTAGATAGTAGTAGTAGAGTATACCAGTAGTAGTACTCATCTGTTTATTCTAAGATAATCACCGATTTCGCTAATTCAGGCTGCATCCCCCAAGAAAGGGCATGTCGCAACTAAGCAGCGCCACCCCTTTCATTTTCTTTCTCTTTTTTCCTCTTCCTTTTCTGCAGGAAAAGAGGAAGGGAAGGATGAACAAACAAAAACAAAACAATTCCAAGTTATTGAGGGAACAAATCTGTCAGTAGACAAGAGCCTTTCCTGATAAAAGAAACAAAAATTAATTAAAATAGGGGAAAGGGGTGGGGTGGGGGGGGGGGTTGAGGAGAGGGAAGATGTTGAGATAGATTACAGAGAAAAACTATAGTAGAAGAATATACAGACGGTGTAGGGTGAGTGAAGTTGGAAGGAAAGACTAAGTTTATTAATGCTTACGGATGAAATGTAGTTTGTGTTTGAGTATGAGTAAAGATGGAAAGTTTAGGGAATGACTGGACTGACTGGCGCCTCTTGTTTTAATGCTTGTTTCTCCCAACAACAAACACACTCACCCTCCTTCTTATTTCGATCCAATAGAACAAATGGAACACCCTAAATATGCAAAGAACGAACGAAAAAATACTAAACAGCATATTACCAACAACACCAGACAGGACAATGAGACTGTCTGAGGGAATGAGGAAATGAGATCACCATGAAAGGTATTGAGAGAAAGAAAATACAGGATGATTAAAAGTAGAAGTAAGATGATGGACTGACCTGAAAGAATTTGAGGCAATGTGAATGTGGTTGATATGAAAGGTTTGAGCAAGAGGCAATGAGGATGAGCGCTGACCTGAAGGTTTGAGGTGAGAATGAGGACTGAGCATGACTGAAAGGTTTAGGGAAGAGGGAAATAGGACTGACGAAAGTTTGAGGGATGAGGACATGAAAGAAAAAGGTTTGAGGGAATTTGAGGATGTGGGACAATTGGCTGACCTAAAATTGAAGGATTGGGAACAATGATGATGACCGAAAGGTTTGAGGAGGGAAATGATGACTGACCTGAAAGTTTGAGTGATGAAATGAGGACTGACCTGATAGTTTGGGTAACGGACATGAGATGCTATTGTAAAGATTTGAAGGAATGGGACATTGATTGACTGAAGGTTGGGAATAGAGCATGGACTGACACTGAGCTGAAAGTTTGAGGGATGGAATGGATGCCTAAAGGTTTAGGAGAAAACAATATAGGATGACCTAAGGTTTGAGGAAGGGGATATGAGATACCTGAAAGTTTAGGGAATGAGGACAATGAGACTGAGCACGACTGAAAGTTAGAGGATAGGAAACCGGAGACTAAAAGGTTTCAAGAATGAGGACAATGAACTGAACTAGGTTTGGAATGGAAATGAGGGCTCCAAAGGTTTAGGAATGAGACAATGAGACTGCCTAAGTTTGAGGGATGGGCAATAGCTCCTTAAGGTTTGACGGAGGGGAATAAGGAGGATGAAAAAAGGGAATGAGGAAATGTCAAGTTGAGCACGGAGCTGAAAGGTTTGAGAAAGAACGGGTATATGCAAAATTAAGAATTGGACAATGAGGAAGGGGACTGAAAGTTTTGAGGGAGAGGACAGAGGACTGACCTGAAAGTTGGGAAGAGGACAAGGGACTGACTAAAGTTTTAGGGAATGAGGTGAGGACGAGCACTGAGCTGAAAGGTTTGAAGGAATAGGACAATGAGGACAATGAGGACGACCTAAAAGTTTGAGGGAATGAGGACAATGGGAAGCACTGACCTGAAGGTTTGAGGGAAGGGGACAATGAGGACTGACCTGAAATGTTTGAGGGAATGAGGACAAGGGACTGAGCATGACCTGAAGCGTTTCAGGAATGAGCACCGATGGTGAGAGATGACAATGAGACTGAGCGCTACCTGAAAGGTTTGAGGATGAGAATGAGACTGACTGAATGTTAGGATGAGACATGAGTGAGCACTGACTAAGTTGAGTCAGGAAATGAACTGACTAATGTTCAGGACTAGACTATATGTTACCATGAATTAGGAACAATGAGACGGGCTGAAAGGTTTGAGGGAATGAGGACAATGAGGCTGACCTGAAAGGTTGAGGGAAGAGGACAAAGCGCTGACCTGAAAGGTTTAGGCAATGAGGACAATTGAGGAATGAGCCTAAAGGTTAGGGATGGGCAATGAGGACTGACCTGAAAGGTATTTAGGAATGAGACAATGGACTGACCTAAGGTAAGAGGGACAATGAGAAGAGCTGACCACCAAACCTGCAGACAGACAGGTAGAAAAAAGCATTCTTCAATGTCGGGAGAGTGCAGGACACAGAGAACAGAAGAAAGACAAGAGAAACAGACAGACAAGAAGAATAAGAAGAGAAGAGAAACAGACAGAAGAGAGAGGGCGGGCAGAAGAGAAAGAAAAAAAGAGTCAAAGAGAGAAAGACAGGGAGAGAGACAAACAAAATAGACAACAGACACAAATTGAAGAGAGAGGAGACAGACAGACAGAAGAGAAAACAGACAACAGAGAGATAAGACAAGAAAGAGAAGAAGAGTGAACAAATAGACAGAGACTGAGACAAAGAGAAAACAAAAAGAGAGGAGACAAGGACAGATAGAGAAAAGAGAACAAAAAGGAGACAGAAGATAGATAAAGAGCGAGAGGGACGAGAGAGAGAGACAGAGACAGAGAGAGATTTTAGTCGGAAAGAGTGAGGGTGGAGGGGGGGGGGGATGGAAACAAGCACATTAGAGAACCCAAACTTCGCTAGATACAGTAAGACCTTTCCTCCACACACTGTGCTGAATGCCTTCACCTCTTTTGTTCGTTCCGATGGGCAAAGTGGGGCTTTGTGATTGGTGGAGAGCGACCTACGTCATATCGCAATGGTGATGTTGAGTTGGCGAACTTCCTGACGAACGTCTTTGTCTTGTTGCTTGTTGTCCAAAGAGAGGTGATTGTTGGTTAGTAGTCCATGTGTGTGTGTGTGGGGGGGAGTGGGGGGTGTTTGTGTATGTGTGTGTGGTTGTGTTTTGTGGGTGTGTGTTTGTGTTTGTTGTGGTTGTGTGTGGGTGGTTGTGGTGTGTGTTTTGTTTGTGTTGTGTGTTGTGTGTGTTCGTGTGTGTGTTTGGGGGTTGTGTTTGTGTTTTGTGTGGTGTTTGTTTTTGTGTTTGTTGTTTGTGTGTGTATTTTGTGTGTGTGTTTGTTGTGGTGTTGTGTGTTGTGTTTGTGTTTGTTTGGGTGTTGTTGTGTGTTGTGTTTGTGTTGTTTGTTGTGGTTTTTCGTTGTGTGTGTTTGTTTGTGTGTGTGTTTGTGGTGTGTGTGTGTGTTTGTGTGTGTGTATTTTGTGTGTGTGAGGGTTTGTGTGTGGTTGTTTGTGTGTTGTGTGTGTGGGTGTTTGTGTGGGTGTTTTGTGTGTGTTTGTGTTTGTGTGTGTGTTGTGTGTGTTGGTGTGTTGGGGTTTGTGGTTGTGTTTTGTGTTTTGGATTTTGTGTGTGGTTTTGGTGGGTTGTGTTTGTGTTTGTTGTGTGTTGTGTGTGTGTTTTGTGTGTGTGTTTGTGTGGTGTTTGTGTGGGTGTTTGTGTGGTGTTTGTGTGTGTGTGTTTGTGTTGTGTGTGTTTGTGTGTGTTTGTGTTTTGTGTGTCGTGTGTGGTGTTTGTGTGTGTTGTGTGTTTTGTGGGGTATTTTGTGTGTGTTTTGTTTGTGTGTTCGTGTGTGTTGTGTGTGTGTTGTTTGTTGTGGGCTATTTGTGTGTGTGTTGATTTGTGTGTTTTGGTAGTGTGTTGTGTGTGTTTGTTTGTGTTTTTTTGTTGTCCTGTGTGTGTTTGTGTGTTTTTATGTTGTTCTGTGTGAGGGTATTTGTTGTGTGTTTTTGGGTTTGTTTGTGTGTTGATGTGTGTTTGTGTGTTTTTGTGTGTGTTGTGATTTCTGTGTTTTTTTTCCTTTGTTTGTGTGTGTATGTGTGTGTGTGTTTGTGTGTGTGTTTTTGTTAGTTGGGATATTTGTGTGTGTGTGTTGTGTTTTGTGTGTGTTTGTGTGTGTGTGGGGGGGTTGTGTGTTTGCTTGTATGTTTGGTTGTTTGTTTTCACACTGCTGTCGTGCTTGTCATCTGGAATGTATGCTTTTTATATTAATGTGTTTATGTAGGTAGTCAGCTTTGTGTTTTTTGGGTCTTGACTGTCTGTTTCTGTTGTCGTGTCTGGCCCCTCTCATTTCACGCTTCCTTTGCCTTATCCACTTTTCCCTTCCTATCTTAATCTATCCAAACAAATACAAACATTGAAAAACTCCCTCCCTTCTCTCCCCCCCCATCCCCAACCCGTACCCCCCACATTTCCTTTTCCCGCTGCCCACAAATTGAACAGGAGTCATGGTACTGTGTGAAGGGGAAAATGACTGATCAATTGTTGCCCGGAACCTGGTTGATGTAGGGGCTTTCTAAAAGGGGACCACTTTCACTTCACTATCCCGGAAGAGGGTGTAGGGGGGGGGGTGGAAGAATTACTTACAGAGGTCTCATCACTTACTATGTCATTTGGTGATGTGAGGGGACATATATCTTGAAACAGGGGACGGGGTAGCCTTGTGTTTAGAACATTACGCTAGCAATCTGACAACCCGAGTTCTATTCCCACTCAAGGGGATATTTTTCCCTGGAGGTAAAATCAGTGCATACTCCTCTCTCCCGAAAAGTCCTTCGGATGAGACTATGAACTGAGGCCTTGTGTGTGAACACACCCAGAACATCTTGCGCACATGTTAAAATCTTGTTCCACTTTTCATAAGAGTAGGCCATTGTGTGCCAGTGGGAACATATGACAATTTACAAAACCGCATACACACGGGGGCTGGATGTAAAAAAAAGCACATAAGTGCTTATTCCATTATCCTCAGTATAAAAGAATAAAAATAAATAGATAATAAACAAAAACAAACGCACCATCTTTCCGTTTTGTCCATGGTAACTTTGTTGATGGAGGGGGCAATTATCTTGAAACAGGGGGCACCGTCTACACATCCTGTTTGGGGTAGCATGATGGCTGACGTCATCATCATCATTAACCATTACACCCAGTGGTGTGTAGGGCAGCAACAAGCCATTAGTCTGATTCATTTCCACTCTTGCCTATCCTGGGCCAACCTAGTCACTGATCCCCAAGAGTGCTGCATGGCCTTCATCTCACTTTCTACAGTCCTCCTCCACAGTTGCTTTTGGTCTTCCTTTCTTTCTCCTTCCTTCTGGGGTCCAGTGCGATGCTGTTCTTGTGATTGACTGTGGGTCTCTTCGAAGGATGTGCCCAATCCACTTCCACCGTCGTCTGGTGATGATGGTTCCCATGTCTTCCTGCCTGTATCTCCGTAGTAGGTCTTCATTGGAGATCTTCTCTGGCCGAAAGATTCGGAGAATTCTTCGGTTGTTGACTGACGTCTATCTATCTATCTGTCCCGTAGTCTGACGACCGTGGGGGCACCCTCAAAGACTCAACAACCAGTTCCCTCCATTCCTCTCTCTGTTCTCCCTTTCTCAGGGTTTTGTTGAGTTCTAGGCCTGTCCATTCGCTGATGTTATCCTCCCAGCTCTTCCTTGGTCTGCCTCTTCTTCTTCCTCCTTGGACAGTGCCTTGTAAAACTGTCTTTGCAAGTCCTTTGGATCTTGTGACCGCCCATACCATATTAAGTTTACGTTTTTTCACGATCGTTAGAAGGTTCTCATAGGGTCCACATGGTTTGCTGGATTCTGTTATGCACGCTTATCGTTTGCTTATGTGGTCTTTGTAGAGATGCCAAGGAGTCTCCGAAAGCATCTAATCTCCACTGCCTGTACTCTTCTCTCCAAATCTGCAGTCAGGGTCCATGATTCACAGGCATACAGAAATATGGATATGACAAGGGAGCGCATTAGTCTGATCTTGGAGATAAATGAGATATTTTTATCTCTTCAGATGGTGTTTAGTTTTGACAAAGCTGTTATTGTCTGTGCAGTCCTGCATACTACTTCTGGCTTGGATCCCTGGTCTGATACAATGGCTCTCAGGTACTTGAAGCTTTGAACTGTTTCCAGCTTCTGGTCATTAATCCTGATATCAGTGCTAATGCCGTTGGTGTTATTATTAGTCATCAGTTTGGTCTATTCTGCACTGATTTCCATGCCGTATGTTTTGGAGGCCTTATTCAAGTGTTCTGTTAGGCTGGCAAGCTCTTTTTCTGATCCTGCTATTCCATCAATGTCATCTGCGAAGCGGAGGTTTGTGATTCGTTCTGCCACCAATGCTGACTGATCCTTCATGATGTTCCAGTGCACTGACGTAGGGAGCATTTATTTGAAAGCTGGACCATTTTTCGATGAAACCCTTGGTGGTGTGTGTGGGTGGGTGGGAGAGGGGGCCATTTAACTTGAAATAGAAGCATCCTCTTCACATTCTGTCTGTGGTAACCTTTTTGGTGTGGGGGGGGGGGGCCTAATCTTGAAGCAGGTCACCCTCTTCACATTAAATTTTTATCTGGGCTAACCTTGTTGATGTAGGGGGGCATTTGCTTTGAAAGTGGGACGCATTGTTTACTCTCTTTTTTTTTTTGGCCCAGGGTGCCCTTGTTGGTGGTGTAGGAGGCATTATCTTGAAGCACCCTCTTCACATTCTTGTCCTTGGTAACAGTTTTTGGTGTGGTGGGGTAGCTCTAGCTTGAAAGTGGAACTCCGTCTTCACACACACACACAGATAGTGGACCAAAAGGGACACAAGGTGTAGCTTTGACAGACACTCCATGGTCAATGTTGTTTGATATGGACAGAGAGAGAGAGAGGAGAGAGAGGGGGGAGAGAGAGAGAGAGAGAGGAGAGAGAGAGGGGGAGAGAGAGGGGGAGAGAGAGGGAGAGAGAGAGAGAGAGGAGAGAGAGAGGGGGAGGGAGAGAGGGAGGGAGGAAGAGAGGAGAGAGAGGAGGAGGAGAGAGAGGAGAGAGAGAGAGAGGGGGAGAGAGAAGAGAGGTAGGGAGAGAGAGAGAGAGGGAGAGAGGAGGGAGAGAGGAGAGGGAGAAGAGGGAGAGAGGAGAGAGAGAGGAAGGGAGGGAGAGAGAGGGAGAAATAGGAGAGAGGAGAAGAGAGGAAGAGAGAAAGAGAGAGGGGGGAGAGAGAGAGGAAGAGAGAGAGAGGAGAGAGAGAGGAGATAGAGAGAGGGAGAGAAGGAGAGAGGAGAGAGGAGAGGGAGAAGGGAGAGAGATTTTTGAGGAGTAGGGAGTGGGGAGAGAAGAGGAAGAGAGAGGGGGAGGAGAAGAGAAGAGGAGAAGAGAGAGGAGAGAGAGAGACTGATTCAGTTTTGAGGGAATTGGCATTGACTTTTTTAATTAATTTATTTATCTCTTTTATGACGAGGATAATGAATAAGCGCTCGTGGCATTTTGACATCCAGTGCCGTGTGTATGCGGCGTTTTGTAAATTTGTGGTCATTGTTTCACCGGCACACAATGTCTAACAACCTTCCGAAAAGCGAACAGGATTAAAGTGTGGCAAGATGTTCTTGGTGCGTTCGAACCCGGCCTCGTTATATAGTCTCATCCATTGGTCTAGAGATAACACACCTGCCTTAGAAAGCGCAACAAATGTCCCAGGTTCAAAGTGTTGGTGTTTGAACCCCCCCATCCTACCTCCACTTAACCCTGAAGTGGTGGTCCTAGGTGCTAGACTTCGTAGAGACGACACCGAGATTCCTGTGTTACACGCAATTTAGCGTATGTAAAAAGAAACCACGGCAACTAGAGATTGTCCAAGCAAATACTGTAAAAAAACTAATTGTAGGAAGCAAATGCACATCAGACAGAAACAGAAACAAAAGAAAATAATGGACGCTTGCTCTTTGGCGAGCATTTTCCAGGAAGCAGCCCGAATTCACATGACAGAAATCTGCTGAGAGTTAAAAGTGACATGCACATACAAACAATAAACGCAAGCAAATGCATAACAATCACACACACCTAAAGTACCAATAGCAATACTGTTATTACAATACATACAATAATACAGCACAGGACATACAATGCACAAAATACAACACACATACACACATACAATACAATACAGGTTGACTTTGCGTTCAACTGAAAAAAAGGGTCGAGCTTATGAGGATGCATTCACCCGTACACATTAATGATACACACATCCACACGCAACATCAAGTCGCCACATTCCAAATACACAAACTTCCTATGCAAATGGAAGTGTCCAACACAAACAAATAAAACACAAAACCGACACACACAATGCCAGTTTGACTTCACTTTTGATTGACACACACACATACAGGAACACACACACAACACAACACACACACATAACACACATCAACAACAACAAAAACATTATCACAGTTTCCTTCGAAGCCACGGAAATAGAAAAATTCTAATACACATAAAAACTGAGATTCAAATGCATGGGAAACAAATATTCAAAAAAAAACATGTTGTACTATTCCACTTTCAGATCCACCATTGTTGTTGATTGCCAATTCTTCTTACATGTATAAAAGGAGAGGTTAGATATTCAAAAAATATGCCACCTAGTCAAGAAGTTTATATGACTCTCAGCCATTCATAGTGTCAGTTGCGAAGTCAATATTCTATACCTGTAAAACGCTTTACTGTAATTAATATATATAAATATAATATATAAATATATATAATTAATAATA
>CM054160.1:50561686-50589186 GCA_028751875.1 Rapana venosa
GTAGTAGTAGTAGTAGTAGTAGTAGGAGGAGGAGGAGGAGGAGGAGGAGTAGTAGTAGTTAGGAGGAGGAGGAGGAGGAGGAGGAGGAGGAGAAGTAGTAGAAGTAGTAGTAGTAGTAGTAGTAGTAGTAGTAGTAGTAGTAGTAGTAGTAGTAGTAGTAGTAGTAGAAGTAGGAGGAGGAGGAGGAGGAGGAGGAGGAGGAGGAGGAGGAGGATCATTGTTAATTATTAGTAGTATTATCATTATTAGAAACAGATGAACAGTTCTTTTTTGTTGTTGTTAAGGTTTTTTTGGTTTACTGTCCACATTTTTAAACTGTTCACCGTCAAACAATTGACAATCCGAAACAAAGATCAAACGAAATCAAAATACTTGAAGGTAACGGCATTCCGTTTTCGGGAATGATGTCTCAACACGGCACCTGTGTGCATACGCTTTTTCTTTTCTTTTTTTTTCAATTGTGTCAAGTTTTCCTACAACCATGACGTGGCCTTCTCTTCCAAATAGCGGAGTGGGTTTTACACGTGTGTGTGTGCAAGATGTTCTACATGCGTTCGCACACAGTGCCTCGGTTTACAGTTTCATCCGAAGGACTTTTAGGGGAGTGGAATCAGCACTGATGTCTTCGTCGTCGTCGAACGCTCACACAGCAACTATTGTTGTTTGGTATATGAGCGATTTTTAAATTTTTGTTTTCATTTTTTAAATATTTTATTCTTTTATATCGAGGATAATGGAATAAGCACTTATTGTGCTCTTTTTTACATCCAGTCCCCGTGTGTATGCGGTTTTGTCAATTATGTCATCTGTTCCCTCCGGCACACAATGGCCTACTCTTACGAAAAGCGGAACAGGATTTAACGTGTGCGCAAGATCTTCTGCGTGCGTTCGCACACGGGGCCTCGATTTAAATCCTCCAAACTTTGACCAAAATGTGAACAAGTGTGTAACATACAGTGGTTGATTATTAAACAACAACAACAACAACAGCAACAACAGAAGCAACAACAACAACAACACGAATCTCAACCACAACAACAACGCAACCTGTACTAACCTAACCATAGCTGATTTTCATATCATCATTCCCCCAGCTCCCACCTTTCTAAATCTCTTTCCTCATCCACTCCCCCCCCCCCCCCTCTCTCTCTCTCTCTCTCTCCCTACCATCCACTTTACCACCACCATCACCACCACCCTTCAGCCACCACCCTTCCTCACCACCCTCACCCCCATCCTCATCACCACCACCTGAGCAAGAGGGACTAGCATCAGTTGTAGTAGCGGATACATCAGGAACAGGGCCTGAGGAGATTGTGTGAAAAATGTCAGATAGACAGGCACTCCCCTGTACAATCTCAATCCCTCCTCCTCCCAGGACTGTTTAGTGAGGTGGGTATGAGAGAACGTGTCCTTCAATCATGAAATATGGGTTAAAAGCATGAAGTTTGGTATGTTCACTTCACTGTTCACTGTTCACTGGTCCCGTAACCCGCCAGGGTCGTAGGGACGCTGCATGGTGGACGAACGGTGGACCAGTTGGCTCCACTTAGCGCGGTCGTGGGTGAGTGCCTGGGTGACACTGAAGTCCTCCCCTGTCCAATCACGGATGTCGTCGGCCCACTTTCTCCTCTGTCTGCCCAGTCTTCTCTTCCCCTGGACTGTTCCTTGCAGGATGGTCGTTGCAAGTCCTTCTGAGCGTGTTACGTGCCCATACCATCTGAGTTTCCTCTTTTTTTGACGTGGTCAGTAGGTCTTCATAGTCGCCGACACTGTTTGGTATGTGGGGGTCCTTAAATCTCTTCTTCTTCTTCGCTATTCTTCTTCTACTTCGCAATTCTTCTTCTCTTTCCTACTTTTCTTCTTCGTAATTCTTCTCCTTCGCAATTTTTCTTCTTCTTTTTCTTCTTCTTCGCAATTCTTCTTCTCCTTCGCAATTCTTCTTTCTTCTTATTCTTCGCAATTCTTCTTCTTCTTCTTCTTCTTCTTCTTCTTCTTCTTCTTCTTCTTCTTCTTCTTCTTCTTCTTCTTCGTTTTCTTCTTCTTCTTCTTCTTTTCTTCTTCTTCTTTCTTCTTCTTCTTCTTCTTCTTCTTCGTCTTTCTTTTCTTTTTCTTCTTCTTCTTCTTCTTTCTTCTTCTTCTTCTTCTCTTCTTCTTCTTCTTTCTTCTTCTTCTTCTTCTTCTTCTTCGCAATTTTCTTTTTCTTCTTCGCAATTCTTCTTGTTCTTGTTCTTGTTCTTGTTCTTGTTCTTCTTCTTCGCAATTCTTCTTCTTCTTCTTCTTCTTCTTCTTCTTCTTCTTCTTCTTCTATCTTCTTCCCAATTCTTCTTCTTCCCAATTCTTCTTCTTCTTCTTCTTCTTCTTCTTCTTCTTCTTCTTCTTCTTCTTCTTCTTCTTCTTCTTCTCCTTCATCATCATCATCATCAAACGCTGACAGCAACTATCGTTGTTTGTCATATAAGCGAAAATGCGTTGTGCTGCCGTTAACCACCTGACAAGTCAGGCCTAGCTCATCCGACTTCAGCATGAAATCCTTTCCGAATCCTATTAGAAATGCAGACAACCCGGCATATGAGCATCCCGCTACGTCTATGGCGTACCGAAGGAGTCAAAAATGGCGATGATTGAAATCGATGTGATCGATCACTCTGCCTAATACAGGGTGCTGAGATTGTGTTTCCCTTTCTTGAAATAATCGGTATGGTCTAGAATAGCGCTGTGAAAGAGGAATTGTTTCTACCCTTAAATGCATGATTTTATTGGTAGCCCGCATTACTATTACAGGGGTGTGTAGTGGTAGATACTGACTGGGACAAGTCCGGCACTCTCTTGCTAATGCTCTTAGCGTGTAGGCCTGTCATCCACACCATCTGTCTGTCCACAGGTCCATGGGATGTGATGCATTGTCGCTGGATAGGCGTTCCCTAGCTTAACAAACCTGGGAGTCCGTTGGGTCGCCCTGAATACCATGTCACACAACTCGTTGTTCATCCATACCTCACGTGGCTAAGTCGGATGTGCTGGGCCTGACATGCAAGGGGCTTAACGGTAGGCAGCGTAATCCGTTGTTCGCTCATATGACAGACAACAGTAGTTTGCTGTGGAAGAAGAAGAAGAAGAAGAAGAAGAAGAAGAGAACAAGAACAAGAACAAGAAGTAGTAGAAGAAGAAGAAGAAGTAGAAGAAGAAGAAGAAGAAGAAGAAGAAGAAGAAGAAGTAGAAGAACAAGAACAAGAACAAGAACAAGAAGAAGAAGAACAAGAAGAAGAAGAAGAACAAGAACAAGAACAAAAACAAGAACAAGAAGAACAAGAAGAAGAAGGAGGAGGAGTAGCGGTAGTAGCGGTAGTAGTGGTAGCAATAATAGTAGGAGTAGGAGGAGTAGTAGTAGTGGTAGTGGTAGTAGTAGCAGCAGCAGCAACAGTAGCAGTAGCAGTAGAGGAAGAAGAAGAGGAAGAAGAAGTAGTAGTAGTTAGTAGTAGTAGTAGTAGTAGTAGTAGTAGTAGTAGTAGTAGTAGTAGTAGTAGTAGTGCGAAGAAGACGAAGAAGAAGATCAACAACAACAAACAACAACAACAATAAACAACAACAACCAACACCAACAAACAACAGCAAGAAACAACAAACACACCACCAACACCACCAAACAACAACAAACAACAAGACCCACTCATTTCCCCACTCCCCTCCCCCCCCTCCCCCCCCCTTCCCCCCCCCCCCCCCCCCCCCCCCCCCCCCCACACACACACACACACACCCCTTGATGAAACTGTGATGCGACAACGACGCTGTAACCAGTTGTATGCATTGCATGTCAGAATTCCTTAGCCCAGAACGCGTGGAACTTAAGCTGGAACTGCTAAGTAGCCTGCTGCTACTACTACTCTACCTCACGCTGCTGTACGTACTGTTGTGATGACCGTGTGTGTGTGTGTGTACAGTGTAGTTAGTTAGTTGATAGATAGCTACTAGCCTACTGTCACTGGCATCGTTTGCCACAATCGTCTGCTTTTGCCAGGGGAAAGACAAGGCGTGTTGTTCCACAGGACAGAGATATGTGTGTGTGTGTGTGTGTGTGTGTGTGTGTGTCTGTCACTTTGCATCTATCATTTCATCCCCTCCCTCACCCCCCTTTTACTTAATATCTTTCTGTCTGTCTGTCTCTTTGTCTTTGTTTCTTGTCTGTCTGGCTCTGTGTGTGTGTGTGTGTGTGTGTGTGTGTGTGTGTGTGTGTGTGTGTGTGTGTGTGTGTGTGTGTGTGTGTGTGTATGAGGGGTGGAAGGGGGGTGGGGGGTGGGGGTGGGGTTGTGAGGGGATGGTGTGTGTGTGGTGTGTGTGTGTGTGGAGAGGTGGTGGGTGGGGGTGGGGGGGTGGGGATGGTGTGTGTATGTGTGTGTGTCTGTGTCTGTGTATAGTATGTGTGTGTGTGTCCTGTGTCTCTATCTGTCTGTATCTCTGTCTGCCTATATTTCTCTCTGTCTCTCTCTTTCTATCTTTCTCTCTGTCTCTCCGTCTGTCTGTCTCTTTCTCTGTCTCTCTCTTTCTCTCTTTGTTTTCTGTGTGTGTGTGTGTGTCAACGTATCTCTGTTTCTCTGTGTTTCTCTGTGTCACTCTGCATCTTGTCTCTGTTTCTCTCATTGTCGTTTCCTCTGTGTGTGTTGTGTGTGTGTGTGTGTGTGTTTTGTGTGTGTTGTGTGTGGGGTGTGTGTGTGTGTGTGTTTTGTGTGTGCGTCAGTCTCTCAAAAGTTTCTAAGCATATTTAACAGAGGCTCACCGATATGTTTATTAAAGAGGGGTTTCAGGAACCTATAAAGAGATCTTTGATAGATATCACCTTTACATCATTTCGACTATATTCAAAAAAGAATGTTATTTTTCTAGATATGGAAAATTATTGTTTTCGTGTTGCCATTACGCAGTTAAGGTTTAATGTACTCCCACTGAATAACAATGTACATCGATATAGTGAATCTGTTCATGATAAATTTTGTCCATTTTGCAAAATCAGATCGAAATGGGAAAAAAATTTTGTGTTATTTTTTTGCTACGTATGAAGATTTAAAGGGGCAAATTTCTAAAAAGAGTCAAAAGAACTTCCTCTGAACATGTTGCTTAGAGCCACTGATTTCCCATCCCCAGATACAATTTATCTAAATATGTGTTTCATGCAAGCAATTTGGCGGAAGAAAATACTTTAAGTCTACAAGGTAACCAATCCCATGATGTACGTCTGTAAACCATTTTAAACATGCTCACCCTTGTTTATATCACTATTATCAAGAATTTGTGGCATAACATGATTATGTTTTTCTGCATCTCCCCTTTTTATACTAAAGTCTCTGACTCTGATGATTTCAGTAAATGTGAAATGTTAAACTGTGAGTTGACAACTGTCCTAAAATATGAACTGTAGTAGGTATGAGATGTACCATTATGATTCTCAATTAACCAATGATTGTAGAAAATAGATAGGTGCTGTTATATAAGATATTTTCTTTTTTTATTTTCTATATTGTATTGTGGCCTAAGGCCATGTGCAATTAAAAACATTTCAGAGTTCAGAGTTCTCTCTCTCATAAAGAGAGGTATGATGTGTTATAAATCGTTAAAAGTATTTTTGTAAAAGAGCAGGGATTTAAACTTTATTTGGATGTTACTGCTTTCGTGTAGCAATTAAACAAGCAAGAGTTAATGTTTTACCTCTTAACAATAATGTGTATAGATATAGTGATAATATCCGAGATAAATTGTGTCCATTTTGTTAAAACGAACTTTGAAAATGAAGCCCACTTTCTATTGGAATTTTACATGTACTCAAACTTAAGAGAAAAAATTTTTAAGCAAATGTATCAATTTTAACCATTGACAGATATGTTCAAAGTAAGAAATGATGAGTACAAACATAGTTTGTCTAACTACATTTTTCATTCTATTAACAAAAGGAAAATAATGTTGGCGCAAATACTTTATTGGAAAACTGCTTTCGATTTGATTATACTCAATATGGATGATTTTTTCTTAGACAGCATCTTCTTTCTATGATTGGGTTATGATTGATTTAAGGTTTATAATTAAGAAATAGAATAAATGGTGTTTTTCTTTTGTATTTAGTCTGACCTGTTACTGACATAATCTTTTTGCATTATTGGTTGTATTGTTGGGGTTTTTCTTCTTTAATCGTCTACTCATTATTTGTTTGTGATTTTCTTTGCCCAAAGATTGAATGAACCCTTGTTTTATCCTAAGCCCAACAAAGTTTGTGTTCCCAAGGCCAAAGTACATTAAATCTTTCCAGTGTTCGTGTTCAGGTTTTTCTTTTCTCTCTCTCTCTTTCTCTCTTCTCTCTCCCTCTCTCTCTCTCTCTCTCTCTCTCTCTCTCTATCTATCTTCTATCTGTTGTCTATTGCAGTAGCTAGCTAGTTTCTCCCCCCCTCCCTCCCTCTCCCTCTCTCTCTTCTTTTTTTGTCTCTCTGTCTCCCCCTGTCATTCTTCGGCAACTTCCCTTCATCATCATTTTTTTATTTCAAACCTTTCCTTTTTAAATTTGCTGCTTTCTCTTCAATTTTCTTTTTCTTTTAAACAGGCTGTATGGAGCATCATTTGAATTATAAAAAAAAAAAATTTAAATTGCCCTTTTTTTTTTTTTTTTTTGGTTTGTTTTCTTTCTTTAGTTTCTTTTATTTGTTTCTTTCCCTTTTCATTTTCGTTTTCTTTCTTTGTCCTTTTTCTTTTCTGTTTTTCCTAACGTTTTCTTTTCTTTCTCTTTTGTTTTCTAACTTTTCTTTTTGGGGGGTTCTTTTTGCAGTCTGTTTTTGTTATATCCTTTCTTTCCTTTTCTTTTCTTTTTTTCCGTCTAACTATCTTTCTCTCTTTCTTCATAACGCTTTGTTTTTTATTCCTTTTGCTTTCTTTCTTTCCTTCTTTCTTCTTTCTTTCTTTTCCTTCCTCCTTTTTTCCTTTTTTTCCTGTCTGTCTGTCTGTCTGTGTGTCTGTCTGTCTATCTGTCTATATGTCTGTCCGTCTTTCTGTCTGTCTGTCTTGTCTTTCTTTCTTCCTGTCTGTCTCTCTATCTGTCTTTCTTTCTGTCTGTCTGGCTGTCTGTCAGTCTTTCTTTCTCTCTTTCTTTCTTTCTGTTTGTCTCTCTGTCTCTCTGTCTGTATGTCTGTCTGTCTGTCTGTCTATCTATTTGACTGTCTGTCTGTATTTCTTTCTTTCTTTCTTTCTTTCTTTCTGTCTTCTGTCTGTCAGTCTGTATGACTGTCTGTCTGTCTTCTGTCTGTCTGTCTATTTGTCTGACTGTCTGTCTTTCTGTCTGTGTGTCTGTCTTTCTGTCTGTGTGTCTGTCTGTCTGCCTATCTGTCTGTCTGTCTGTCTGTCTTCTGTCTTTCTGTCTGCTGCCTGTCTGTCTGTCTTTCATTCCTTTCCTTTCCTTTTCTTTTCTTTCTTTCTTTCTATTTTTCCCCGTTCACTCATCTGTTTTGTTCGTTTGGTCTGTCTTTCTGTCTTTCCTTTCCTTTTCTCTTCTTTTTCTTTTGTCTGTCTCTCCTTGTTATTGTCTTTCTTCCCTTACTTTATTTTCTTCATATTTCTGTACTGTTTCCCGATTTCTCTCCATAAAGAAAAACAAAATCTCTCTGTCTGTCTATCTGTCGCTCTGACTGTATATTGATTTGTATTTCCTTGTCATTCTTTTCTTCTTTTGTTTTTTCCTTTCTTTCTCTCTTTCCTCTTTTCTTTCTTTCCCTCTTCATTTACTTTTTTTCTTTCTTCCTTAAAAGAATAAAATACATAAATAAATAAAAACACACACACGCGCGCGCGCGCACGCACACACACACACACATACATACATACATATATATATATATATATATATATTTTTATTTTTATTTTTTGTATATATGTATATGTATATATGTATTGATAGATAGATAGACAGACAGACAGACAGACAGACAGACAGACAGATAGATAGATAGATAGATAGATAGATAGATAGATAGATAGATAGATAGATAGATAGATAGATAGATAGATAGATAGATAGATAGATATTAGAACTTTTATATTTTGCTGTGTCTTTCAATTTTCTCAAAATCTTCATATTTTTTCTTTCGTTCTCTTTGTTTAAAGTTTTTGTTGTTTTTTCCCCTCAATATTCCCTCTGTCTTGCTTTCACCATGCCATTGCTTATTCCTTTTTGTTGTTGCTGTTGTTGTTTTTGTTGTTTTTCTTTCATTTTTTCTCTCCCTTTTGTTGTTGTTTTTGTTTATTTTGTTGTTGTAGTTTTAGTTTTATTGTAGAGTTAATGCAATGCTGTTGAGCTTTTGGTCTTTGTACATAATTCTTAATAGTCTTACATTTTTCTTTGGCTAGTAACTATAGTTTTTTTTTGTGTCTGTTTCTGTTTTGTGTGTGTGTGTTGTTGAGGTTGTTTTTGTGTTTTGTTTTGGGGTGGGGGGGGAGGGTTGGGGGGAGGGGGTTTGGGGGGGGCTTGCTTATTATGATTTTTTTGGGGTGTCTTTTGTTCTTGTATTTATCAGTCTTTATTTTCATTCTGTTATTCGGGTTGTTTTTTGGATGGGTTTTTTTTTGGAGGGGTGTGGGTTTTTTTAACCTGTCGATTTGCTTCGTTATGAGACGGGATAGCTCAGTGGTCAGAGCACTCGCTTTCCCCCAGCCAAGGTTAAGCAGCGTCGAGCGTGGTTACCACTTGGATGGGTGACCGTTTGCGCGCCTTGGCTTCAGTACAGTGCCCCAATTCACCCAGTTGTAAATGGGTACCTGCCCTCATTAGGATCAGGGAAGGTAAAGCAGCGAGGGAGAGGAGATGGGCGCCGCCCTCAATATGCTGGCCCTAGAGAAGTGAGGTCTCTGACGCCTCGCTCCCCTACGACCTTATAGGTTATGGGACTCCTTTACCTTTTGCTTCTTTCTCTCTTTCTTTTCTTTCTTTTTTCTGTCTTTCTTTCCTTCTTTCTGTCTTTCTTTCCTTCTTTCTGTCTTTCTTTCATTCATTTGTCTTTCTTTCCTTCTTCTTTTCTTTCTTTCTTTCTTTCTTTCTTCTTCTTTCTTTCTTTCTTTTTCTTTCTTTCTTGCTTTCGTTTCTTTCTTTCTTTTTCTTTCTTTCCATTTCCACTTTTTTCTTTCACGTCATTATTTTATTCTTGCTTCCTTTTTATCCTGTCCTTTCTGTCCTTAATTTTTTCCTCTTTCTTTCATCTTTCACTCTTCTTCCATGTTACTTTAATTCTTTCTTGTTTGGTTTCCTTGTCTCTCTATCTCTCTGTCTGTCTGTCTAGTCTGACTGTCTGTATGTTTGTCTCTCTCTCTGTATGTCTGTCTGTCTGACTGACTGTATATCTGATTCTCTCTGCCTGTCTTTCTTTCTTTCTTTCTTCCTTTCTTTCTTCCTTCCATTCATACTTTCTTCCGTTCATTCTTTCTGTCTTTTTTTCGGTTTTTCTTTCTTTCTTTTCTTCCTTCCTTTTTTTTCTTACCTTATTTTTTCTGGTTTTTTTTCTATTTTCTTATTCGCCTTTCCTTTTGTAATGTTTTGCACGTTCTTTTTTTCCTTCTATTGTTGTTCTTCTGTCTGCTTTCTGTCTGTCTGTCTGTCTGTCTGTCTGTCTGTCTGTCTGTCTGCTGTCTGTGCTCTCTTTATTCCTTCTCTTTTCTGGTGTAACCTTCACAATGGATGACTAGTACAACCATCCTTCTACTGTCTTGTAAATCCTGTGTTCATATATCTTTTTGCTTTTCACTTTCTTTTCATTTTTGTTTTGGTTTGTATATAAGTTTCCCTATAATTATTTTCTCTCCTTTATTTTTCTCTCTTTTTAAAAATACTTTTTCCCTTTTCTTTCCATTTTTTTCTTTTTTTTTTTTTTTTTGCACACCTACTGTTTCTGTCTGTGTGGGTTTTTTAGTTGCTCTTCCCTTTCTTATTTGAAAGAAGCTCTCGCTACTTTTTTTTTTTCTTTCATTAGAGAAAGTTCTCAAGGTGGTTTTGTTGTTGTTGTTGTTTTTTCTACTCTATTCTTCGATTAGGTTAGGGTTTTGTTTTTTTGTGGGGGGGGGGGGGGGGGGTGTTCTATATTTCTTTCGTTCTTTTCTTTCTTTTCTTCGTTTTTTTTCTCTTTCTTTCTGGTTGTCTGTCTTTCTGTCTTTCTTTCTTTTCTTCTTTTCTTTTCTTTTCTTTCTTTTCTTTTCTTTTTTTCCCCTTTCTTTCTTTCTTTTTCCTTTTCTTCCTTTCTTTCCCTGTCTGTCTGTCTCTCTGTCTGTCTTTGTTTGTTTTTTCTTCCATTCATTCTTTTGTTCTTTCATTCTTTTCTTTCCTTCCTTTTTTTTCAAACCTTATTTTTCTGTGGTTTTTTTTTTCCATTTTCTTCATTCACCTTTCCTTTGTATTGTTTGCTCGTTATTTCTTTCCTTCTATTGTTGTTCTTCTGTTTGCTTTCTGTCTGTCTGTCTGTCTGTTTATTCTCTTTATTCCTTCTCTTTTCTGGTGTAACCTTCACAATGGATGAATAGTACAACCATCCTTCTTCTGTCTTGTAAAACCTTTGTTCATATATCATTTTGCTTTTTGAATTTCTTTTCATTTTCGTTTTTTAAAAAAAATTACATTTTCCTATAATAATTTTTTCTCCTTTATTTTTCTGTCGTGTTTTATACTTTTCCCCCTTTCTTTCTATTTTTCTCTTTTTTCTTTTTTTTTTTCTTTGCACACCCACTGTTTCTTTCTGTGTGTTTTTTTTTAGTTGTTCTTCTCTTTCTTATGTGAAAGAAGCTCTCGCCAGTTTGTTTCTTTCATTAGAGAAAGTTCTCAAGGTGTTTGGGGTTTTCTTCTCTATTCTTCGATTAGGTTGGGGTTTTGATTTAAGTTTTTTTTTCTATATTCCTTTCGTTCTTTTCTTTCTTTCCTTCTTTTTTTTTCCCTTTCTTTTTTCATTTCTTTCTTTCTTTCTGGCTGTCTGTCTGACTTCCTGTCTTTCTTGCTTTTTGTTTTTCTTTCTTTTCTTTCCTTTTCTTTTCTTTTGATTCTATATTTCTTTCTTTCTTTCTTTTCTTTCTTTGATTCTTTCTTCCTTTCTTCCTTCCTTTTTTCCCTTTCTTTCTTTCTTTCTTTCTGTCTCTATGTCTCACTGTCTTTCTGTCTGTCCTCTCTCTTCTTCTTCTTTCTTTTCTTCCTTTCTTTCTTTCTGTCTTTCTTTCTTTCTTTTCTTTCGTTCATTCTTTGATTCTTTCTTTCTTTCTTTCTTCCTTCATTCCTTCCTTTCTTTTTCTTTCTCTCCTTCTTTCTTTCTTTCTTTCTTTCTTTCTTGTCTTTTCATTCGTTCTTCCTTCCTTCCTTCCTTCCTTCCTGTCTTTCTTTCTTTCTTTCTTTCTTCCTTTCCTTCTTTCGTTCTCTCTCTCTCTGTCTCTCTTTTTTTTCTTTTCTATTATTTCTTTCTTTCTTACCTTCTTTCTTTTTCTTTCTTTCTTTCTTTCTATCTTTTCTTTTCGTTCTTTCTTTCTTGATCAAAGTTTAAATTGTTTTGTGTTGTTTTTGGAGAGCAGCGTAAGTGCTGAGAGAGGACTAGGATGGTGTCATGCAATTTTTATGTCTATTTTTCTTTTGGCTGTATTTTCTTTTCACTGATTCTCTGCCTCTGCCTCTGTCTCTGTCTGTCTGTCTTTCTCTCTTCTCTCTCTCTCTCTCTCTCTCTCTCTTTCCTCTCTCCTCCTCCTCTCTCTATCTCTTTCCCTCCCTCACTCCCTCTCTCTCTCCCTCCCTCTCTCTCTTTCCCTCCTCTCTCTCTCTATCTCTTTCCCTCCCTCTCTCTCCCTCCCTCCCTCCCTTTCTCTCTCCTTCTCTCTCCCTCTCTTCCTCTTCCTCCCTCTCTCCCTCTCCCTCTCTCCCTCCCTTTCTCTCCCTCTCTCTCCCTCCCTCTCTCTCTCTCTCTCTCTTCCTTTCTCTCCCTCCCTCCCTCCCTCCCTCTTTCTCTCTCTTTATTATCATATAATGTATACCTAAGGGCAGGAGCTGGATGTAAAAAAAAGCACATAGGTGCTTATTCATTATCATCGAAATAAAGAATTTGTCATTGTCATTGTCTCTCTCTCACTCTTGACATTCTGCCTCCTATTGTTTTGTTAATTTTCTATTCTTTGATTTTTGGTCAGATTTCGAATTTTATTCTTCATTCTTAATCTAGTATAAAATCATTCTCGCCACCCCCCCCCCCCCCCCCCCCCCCAACCGCCAAACCTCCTCTCCATCTCCTTTCTCCTGTTTCTTCTCTTACATAAACATGATATTTTCTGTTTCTCTCCTTTCTTGTTCTTCTTCTTCTTGTTCTTCTCTTCTTCTTCTTCTTCTTCTTCTTCTTCTTCTTCTTCTTCTTCTTCTTCTTCTTCTTCTTCTTCTTCTTCTTCTGCATTCTTCTTCTTCGCAATTCTTCTTCGCAATTCTTCTTCTTCGCAATTCTTCTTCGCAATTCTTCTTCTTCTTCTTCTTCTTCTTCTTCTTCTTCTTCTTCTCTTCTTCTTCTCTCTTCTTCTTCTCTCTTCGCAATTCTTCTTCGCAATTCTTCTTCTTCTTCTTCGCAATTCTTCTTCTTCGCAATTCTTCTTCTGCTTCTTTGTTTTCTATCTCCCCCTCCTCCGCCTCCACCTCCTCTTCCTTCTCGATTTCTTTATTGTGTTGTATTTTATTGCATTGCTTTGTATTTGTTTTGTATGGCCTTGCATTGTATTATAATTTATTAATAATAATAATAATAAATGGAACTTATATAGTGCTATATCTTGCAAAGACAAATCAAAGCGCATGCATTCAACCTAACCTTACACAGTCATGCAATCAATGATAAATAATCGATAGTTTAAGCAAACAGATATTTACAAACATGGTGCGATGCAGACAAAATCTATTAAATAAAATTTAAACAGTCAAATGTTTTTCAAAAGCACACTCACACTCACATAGGTCATATACTTTAGCAGGGTGATAGGACATGGGTTAGTGAAGGTGGGATAGTTCTGATATGAAACAGGAGGGGGAAATCCTAGGTTTGAAATAAATATATCTTGAGGCTGGATTTAAAAGTGTCATAACTAGGTTTCTGGCGAAGAGAGAGGGGGAGCTCATTCCAGGTCGATGGACCCGAAATAGAGAAAGAGCGGCGGCCAACAGTGGATTGGTTGAATCTAGGTATTCGTAGGCACAAGGTATCTGCAGTAGAGCGGAGGGAACGTGAAGGAGTGTACAGGTTAAGACATTCACAGAGGTAGGAGGGTGCAGTTTTGTGGAGACATTTATAACAGAGGGTACTGATCTTATAATTTACTCTCTGTGGCACAGGCAGCCAGTGGAGAGATCGCAAGAGAGGGGTAATGTGCTCAGATTTTTTTCTTTCTGAGAACAAGTCGAGCTGCAGAGTTTTCTATACGTTGAAGGGAGTGGATAGATGATGCTGGCAGACCAGACAAAAGAGAATTGCAATAGTCCAGACGTGAAAGAATGAGAGAAGTGACAAGTTTGGCTGTTGCATCTGTGGACAGGTACTTTCGAATTGCACTAATACGCCGTAATTGATAGTAGCACGACTGACAGGTCTGGGTGGTGAATTTTTGCATAGAGAGTGTGTTGTCGATAACGACCCCTAGATACTTCACAGCAGTGGATAGAGGGACTGATGTATTGCCAAGTTCTATTGAAGCTGTTGTAATGGAAGAGAGTTTGTGTTTGATGTTGTAATGTATTGGATTACATTGTATTGTATTGTAGTGTAGTGTAGTGTAGTGTAGTGTAGCGTAGTGTAGTGTAGTGTTAGTAGGTGCTAGTGAGTGTAGTGCAGTGTAGTGTAGTGGAGAGTAGTGTAGTGTAGTGTGGGTATGTAGTGTAGTGTAGTCGTTGTGTAGTGGAAGTAGTGTAGTGAGTGAGTGTGTGTAGTGGAGGAGTAGTGTAGTGTAGTGAGTGTAGTGTAGTGTAGTGTAGTGTAGTGTAGTGGAAGTAGTGTAGTGTAGTGTAGTGTGTGTGTAGTGTAGTGAGTGAGTGAGTGGAGGAGTAGTGTAGTGTAGTGTAGTGTAGTGTTGTGTATGTGTAGTGATGTAGTGTAGTGAGAGTAGTGTAGTGCTAGTGTAGTGTAGTGTAGTGTAGTGTAGTGTAGTGTGTGTGTAGTGTAGTGTAGTGTAGTGGAGTGCAGTGGAGTGTAGCGTAGTGTAGTGAGTGTAGTGTGAGTAGTGTGTGTGTGTGTGTGTGTAGTGTAGTGTAGTGTAGTGATGTGAGTGTAGTGTAGTGTAGCGTAGCGTAGTGTAGTGTAGTGTAGTGAGTGTAGTGTAGTGAGTGTAGTGTAGTGAGTGTAGTGATAGCGTGACTGTAGTGTAGTGTAGTGTAGTGTAGTGTAGTTAGCGTAGTGTAGTGTAGTGAGTGTAGCGTAGCGTAGTGTAGCGTAGGTAGCGTAGTGTAGTGGTAGTGTAGTGTAGTGTAGTGTAGTGTAGTGTAGTGTAGTGTGGTGTGGTGTGGTGTGGTGTAGTGTAGTGTAGTGTAGTGTAGTGTAGTGTAGTGTAGTGTAGTGTAGTGTAGTGTAGCGTACTGTAGTGCATACCATTTTCAGTCACCGTAGAATTTTCGGCCAGACATTCGGACTGCACTGCTCTCCCAAGTTGATCGCCTCGCCACAAGACCAGCGCCACTCTATTTTTCTTTGTTTTCCTGTATGAATCTGTTTCTTTATGAGTGAAGCTCTTCTCTACATAATTTTTGCCAGGGATAACTCTCTTGTTGCCGTGGGTTCTTTCACATGCCCATAAGTTGTGCTGAACACAGGGACCTCGGTTTATCTATCGTGCCACCCAAAAGACTAGCACCCAGACCACTACTCATGGTCTAGTGGATGTGTGTGTTGTGTGGGGGGGGGGGGGGGGGGCTCAAACGGGGACCGAGTTTGGCTTCTGCTTTCTAAGCGTGTTACCCTAGACATGATTCAATCACTTCTCCTTTCTCTTGCTCTCTTCCCCTCCTCTCTTTGGCATTCTCCTCTCACACAAGAAATCAGAAGAAAGCGAGGTAGGAAAGGGGTTGAACAAAGACTAAAAAATTTGAATATCGGAAAACCATACCAACCGCTCCAGCAATGTCCATCCCACGTCAACCGAGGAGCTTCAAGCTAACATCAACTAACACAAATAACAAAGCCGGAATTCTTGCCTTACGAAACTGCTGAGTCCCGCCGACGAACTGGACCTCTCCATTGACGCTCGGTCAACCCATCCTGACAGAGACTCACACGCAAGGGCACAAGGCGAGTGGCTTCTAATCAACGACGTTGTGGGTGATGTAAATAAACTACGCATCCGTGAGGACATTGAACTGCCTCTGTTCGCTCCGCCTTTTTACTTACCACGGGAATTCCGCAATTTTTTTCACTAGTTTACACACCAAACAAGAGTGGCTAGAGAACGACATTTAGATCACCCCGTGCCATTCTATATCCTGATGCCCAAGTACCTGGGTGATTCAATACGTTCCCTTACTAAACCTAGAACAGACATATGTGACCTGCCTACACAAGAAACAAGACCTAGACTGTGCTATGGGATGTACGGCGCCTATAGATCGTTCCTTTGCTCCTGGGATCATCGACCACAACTGGTTCTTCTTGCACAAATTGACAAGCACCCAAAAAGGAGCATAATGCAGTGCATGCATACAAAAAACGAAACAATTTTGCATCAGTTATGCATCAAAGGAATAAATACCAATAAAACTTTACAAAGACAAACTTAAAAAAAAAAATTTAAAGCAAAAAAAAAAGTAAAAAAAACTGCGCCGGCAACAAAAAAAAAAAGACAATTTCAGAACAATTCGTTCGGCGTCAAAATGTGCATAAAAGAGTGCTAGTCAAAGTATTTGCAGGTTGTTAACACTAACAATTTTTTAGATTTTCAGATGAATAACAGAATTGTCTAATGTCATTTGAGTTTCTTACACTAAGGAATAATTACAACCCCGGACAACGTTTTGAAACGAAATTCTACAGGCCAGTCCCAAGGCTACGGAATCAGTTCTTATGGAACTTAATAAACTCAAAGAAACATTTCGGACGATTTTCGTTCTCATCGTAAAAGCTGAGTAAATATCTTTGTACAAGAAAGCCTTGCAGAATGATCAGTTCGAGCAAACCAAACTATTATTGAACAAGTTATAGCATGGAACACCTGATCACCAAATTGTTCCTGTTAGTTCACTTCAAACATGCAGCTCACTTTGGTAAAAAAAATTTAAAATTACGAGACAACACTTGTTCGTTGGGAAATTTTTAACCAACGCCAAGGTGTTTGGCCAAAATCTTCTCGGTTAGATTTACCTCACTGGTTCCGCGTTGTCCTCACCCTTTGTCATTTAACAAGATTGAGAAGCAACTAGGAAATCTTTCTGGTAAGTTCGCAGACGATATGCTCTGTTATCCCTCTATCGGTCATCTTAGACCAGGTCCCCCCCCGGTTCTACACTGGTACGAGCCTGAGCTAAATGTTTCTAAACTAAGACCCATCGACTCAGAAGACAGGATACCCTAAGAATATTATTATCAAATCAAGAGGTTGAAACGTTTGAATATAAGATGAACTGTTTGCCCATAAACTGGGCTTAACATGCGCTATTGTCAAAAAGGACAACAAGTCTGTTTTTCTGAGGAAACAACCATTTTGTAGACAAAAAGATCCTTTCCTTTACAATCTTACATAAAGTGTTTAAGTTGCTCATTTGTTGTACAATAACCTTAGTGTTAAAAACAGAATGCCTGCAGGAATTGTAAGAATGCCAAATAATGAAAAGAACAAGAATCCATTGTTCTGCAATCAGCGCTTGTCCAGCCCAGCATTTTGCTGATCCTTCCGTCATGCTTTGTTCCAGATTGCATCAGTGTGTGCGTGCGGCGTGCACGTTTTCATGTGTCCCATCAGGGAAGTGCCATGCAGATGCAAGCATTCGTTTTGTGCAGTGCTTGCTTTTGAATTCATGCAATGATGTTGACTGACTGTTTGTTTTTATGCTATGAAGTATCTGCAGTGCATCAGTGCATCTCGTGCAGGAGTGGTAGTCATATACAGTAATGTGTGTGTGTGTGGTGTGGTGAGTGCGTGGGTGTGTGTAAATAAATTGTTGTGTTTAGTCTATAACTGTTTAAAACAGTGCAGTCATATTTTGTAGGGGTATGTGTGTAGGTGTGTGCGTGGGCGTATTGCACCATTTTAGTCACGGTAATCGGCCGTTGGACGTGCCTGCTATATGCCTCGCAAAAAATAAGTTTTTTTGTCTTCTTAGTCAATTTTCTTTAAAATCTTCTCTACAATAATTTTTGCCGCATACCGCTGTGTGTGGGTTCTTTCTGCGTGTGTGTGACAGGACCCTTTTTATTTGAAAAAATAGCAAAACCACTTTGTGTCTTGGATTTATTTGTGTGATCAAACGGGCCGTGGTTCCATTATTGGTAATTGCCCTAGGGCATGATTCAAAGTGTTTTTTGACTTTGTCCTTTCCCTTCTTTGCATCTCTGCCTCTTCCTCCTCCTACTCCTCCTCTTCCTCCTACTCCTCCTTTTCCTCCTCCTACTCCTCTTCCTTGTCATCCTCTTCTTTTTTCCTCCTCATATTCAGACATGTTCCCCTTGTGTTTTTCTTCATATCTGTCTTCTTATAATTCGCCATGTGTTTCCCCCCACTCCTCCTCCTCCTTCCCCGCTTCTTCTTCTTCCCCCTCCTCCTCTCCTCCTTCTTCTTCTTCTTCTTCTTCTCCTTCTGCTCCTTCCTTTCCTTCTTCTCCATCTTCTTGGCAATTCTTCTTCTACGCAATTCTTCTTCCTTCTTCTTCTTCTTCTTGCATTCTTCTTTGCATTCTTCTTCTTTCTTCTTCTTCTTCTTCTTGCTTCTTCTTCTTCTTCTTTTTTTCTTCTCTTCTTCTTCTTCTTCTTCTTCTTCTTCTCTTCTTCTTCTTCTTCTTCGCTTACTCTGTCCCACTTTTTAACCTACATCCATTTTTGTTTCTTGTTTAGTTGGTTTTAACAGTTAATAACTTTTTTTAGGTCTTCTTCAAGGGCCTGAATTATTTATTGAAAAGCATATTCCAAGTGTGAGTTTATAGGGGTTTTGTTGTTATCGTTGTTGTTACTTTGGTTGTTTGTTTTGTTTTGTTTGTTTTTTTGTCGGTGTTTTTTTTTTACAGGTACTTTTATTTGTACCTTTCTTTTCATTAAACAGAAATGTTGCAAATGATTTTTTCCCCCGGCATCAATTTCTTTCTTGTTCGCATTTTTCTTTTCAAAATGTTTATAGATTGTTTGGGATTTTGTGTTTGTTTCTTGGCAATTGGGGAGGGTGGGTGGGTGGTGGTGGAAGGGTTTTGAGGAGGTGGGAGATGGTAGGTACCTTTATATATGCTTTCTTTTTATCAAAGATAAATGCTGCAAATGATATTTTAAAGTATTCTCATACTTTGTTCTTTCTCTACACCAATGGGGATGCCAGGGGGCCTGTCAGTATAAATAGAATCTCCCACCTACTGCGAATTCTGTGCTAGGAATTCCCTCTTTTCTATCCCTCTCTTTGTTTCTGTCTTGCTCCTTTTTTCTTCCTGTCATCTTCTACTTGTCCATTGTATGCCTCCTTGGTCCATTTTTCTGCCCCCCCCCCCCCCCCCCCTCTTTTTCCCCTACAAAGATTTAAACTATAACAATTCTCTCCTGCGTCGAAGTCGGATGCGCTGGGCCTGACTTGTCAGGCGCTTAACGGCAGCGCAACGTATTTTCACTCATTTGACAGACAGCAGTAGTTGCTGTCTGAGTGTTCGACGTAGTAGTAGAAGCAGCAGCATAAGCAGCAGTAGTAGTAGTAGTGGTAGTAGTAGTAGTAGCAGCAGCAGCATCAGCAGCAGCAGCAGCAGCAGCAGCAGCAGCAGCAGCAGCAGCAGCAGCAGCAGCAGCAGCAGTAGTAGTATAGTAGTAGTAGTAGTAGTAGTAGTAGTGGTAGTCGTCGTCGTCGTCGTCGTCGTCGTCATCGTCGTCGTCGTCGTCTTCTCACCCTTTGTCCTTTCTCTGTCTAGGCCTAGAGGGACGGGATAGTCTAGTGGTTAGAACATTGCGCTCGCAATTTGACGACCCGGGTTCCATTCCCGTTCAAGGGGATATTTTCCCCTGGATTTAACATCAATGCAGACTCCACTCTCCCCAAAAGTCCTTCGGATGAGACTATAAACCGAGGCCCCGTGTGCGAACGCACGCAGAACATCTTGCGCACACGTTAAATCCTGCTTCGCTTTTCGTTAAGAGTAGACCATTTGTGTACCAGTGGGAAAAGATGGCAGATTTTACAAAACCGCATACACACGTAGACTGGACGTAAAAATTAAAAAAGCACATTAGTGCTTATTCCATTATCCTCGATATAAAAGAATAAAATAAACATTTAATCTTGCTCCTTGGTCTTTTTCTCTGATTCTATTTTAGTCTATCTCTCAGTCTGTCTCTGTCTGACTGTTTGTCTTTGCTTCTGTCTCTCCTTCTGTGTCTTTCTCTTTGTTTTTCCATCTGTCTACTTTTCTCTCTGTCTGTCTCTGTCTCGTTCTCTCTGTCTCGTTCTCTCTGTCTCTTCGTGTCTGTCTGTCTGTCTCTCTCTGTGTCTCTTCGTGTCTGTCTGTCTGTCTCTCTCTCTTTCTCTCTCTCTCTGTCTCTCTCTCTGATTCTCTCTGTCTCTTTGTGTCTGTCTGTCTGTCTGTCTGTCTGTCTGTCTGTCTGTCTCTCTCTCTCTCTCTTCTTTCTCTCTCTCTCTGGTTTTCTCTGTCTCTTTGTGTCTGACTGTCTGTCTGTCTCTCTCTCTGTCTCTGTCTCTCTCTCTTTCTCCCTCTCTCTCTCTCACCACACAAACACACACACACACACACACACACACACAATTCCTGCAAGTATGTAGTCTATTCTCTACCTAAAACAGAGACAAGTGTTTACATATTTTTATTCATACTTTTTTTCCCTTTTGTTACGCTGTTTTGTTATTCTGTCATTCCGTAACATATTTATTTTGTCTTTTTTTTTCAAATTTTTAATCTTCTTCTTCTTGTCATTTTGTAATCTATTGCCATTCACTGACACCCACTCAGTTTTTGTTTGTTTGTTTGTTTTTCTTTTTTTCTTTTCCTTTGATTGTATGTGTGTTTGTGTGTGTGTGTGTGTGTGTGTGTTGTGGTGTTTATGTGTGTGTGCGTGTGTGTGTGTATGTGCGCGCGCGCGCGCGCGCGTGTGTGTGTGTGTGGTGTCCGTGTGTGTGTTTTTTTGTTTTTTTTAAATTATTTTATATCGAGGATAATGGAATAAGCATTTCTTTGCTTTTTTACATCTAGTCCCCGTGTGTGTGCGTGTGCGTGTGTGTATGTGTGTTTTAGTGTGTGTCTGTGTCTGTGTGTGTGCAGTGCGTGCGTGCGTCGTGCGTGTTGTGTATGTGTGTGTGTGTGCGAGTGTGTGCGCGCGCGCGTGTTTGATGTGTGTGTGTGTGTTGTGCACTTTTTTTGTTTTTTGTTTTCAATTTCTGCAGAAGAAAGAATTATTCTTTTGTTCTTGTTTTGGTTGTAGACAATTACGATGGTGGTTTGTTTTCGTGTTCATTTTTCTTCTTCTCTATCTTTTTGGTTTTACCCCACGCTCTGTTTTTCTTCTGCTTGTTATTGTTTCTTATTCCTTCTGTTCTGATTGTTATTTTTTATTCTTGTTTTGGTCGATCTGTTGGCTTATTTTTTTGTTATTCTTTTTTTTTTGTTCTTGGTGTTGTTCTTATTGATCTTCTCTCTTAGCAATTCTCCTTCTCCTTCTCCTTCTTTCTTTTTTCTTCCTCTTCTCCTTCGCAATTCTTCTTCTTCGCAATTCTTCTTCACAATTCTTCGCAATTATTCTTCGCAATTCTTTTTCGCAATTCTTCTTCTCTGCAATTCTTCTCCTTCGCAATTCTTCTTCTTCGCAATTCTTCTTCACACTTCTTCGCAATTATTCTTCGCAATTCTTTTTCGCAATTCTTCTTCTCTGCAATTCTTCTCTTCGCAATCCCTTCTTCTCTTCTTCTTCTCTCTTCTTCTTCTTCTTCTTCCTTCTTCTTCTTCTCTTCTTCTTCTTCTTCTTCTTCTTCTTCTTCATTCTTCTTCTTAATTCTTCTTCATTGCAATTCTTCTTCTTGGCAATTATTCTTTGCAATTCGTCCTCTCATTCTTCTTCTTTGCACTTCTTTTTCTTCTTTCTTTTTCTTGTTCTTTTCTTTTCTTGTTCTTCTTTTCTTCTTTCTTCTTCTTCTTCTTTCTTCTTCTTCTTCATTCTTTTTTTGCAATTCTCACTTCTTCTTCTTTGCACTTCTTTTCTTCTTTTATCTTTTCTTCTTCTTCTTCTTCTCTACTTCTTCTATCTTCTATCTTCTTTCTTCTGTCTTTCTGTCTTTTCTTCTTCTTCTGTCTTCCTCTCCTTCTTCTTCTTCTATCATATCTTTTTCTTAGCATCTTCTCCACTATTATCGCTTTCGCCTTCTATCTATCTATCTATCTATCTATCTATCATCTTATCTATCTATCTATCTATCTATCTATCATCTATTATCTGTCTGTTCTGTCTATTTTCTTTTCTATTTCCTACTCTGACTGTCTGTCCGTCCGTCTTCGTCGTCTGTCTGTCTAGTCTATCTAGTCTATTCTACTCTATCTATCTTCTATCTATCCTGTCTGTCCCCATCTATCTCATCTATCTGTCTTCTGTCTGTCTATTCTTATCTCCTCTCCTATCCATCTATATTTATCTGTCTCGTCTTCTATCTGTTTCTATCTTATCCATCTTTTTCTGTCTCATCTGTCCTCTCTCCCTATCCTACTCTCGCCTATCTCTCTCTTCTTCTCTCTCTCTCTCTGTCTCTCTACCTCTCTGTCTTCCGTTCCGTCTGTTCGTCCGTCTGTCTGTCTTCTGTCTATCTATTTCTCTCTCTCTCTCTCTCTCTCTTCTCTCTCTCTCTCTCTCTCCTCGCTCGCTCGCTCGCTCGCTCCTCTCTCTCTCCCTCCCCCCCCCCCCCCTCCCTCTCTCATCTCTCTCTCTCTCTCTCTCTGTCTGTCTGTCTGTCTGTCTGTCTGTCTGTTAGGCTGAATCTGCTGTCTGCTTCTGCTGTCTCCAAGTGTCGCTCTTATAATTAATTATTCGGTCCTTGTGGCGTCTTTCCTGCAAGCTTTGTTGGAGTGTTTGTTTACACGACTGCACGCTTTTTGTTTTTTGTTTTTGTTTTTGCTTTGTTTTCCTCTTTGCAATGCTTTCTTTGGAGTGGTTTTTTTTTCTTCTTCTTCTTTTTCCTTTGTTTTGTTTTCTGCATTGTCTTGAGGGGGTTTTTTGTTTTGTTTGTTGTTGTTGGGTTTTTGGGTCTTTTGGGGTTTTTTTTGTTGGGTTCTTTTTTCTTTTTTTTTTTCTTTTTTTTTTTGGGGGGGGGTTACTTTAGTTTTGTGTTGTTTTGCTTTCCTTTGTTATGTGTGTGTTTTGTTTTAATCTTTGTTTTGCTTTTGTTTCTTCTTTGTGTTTGGTTTGTGTTGCGGTGGTGGTGGGTGGGGGTGTTTCTGTTATGTCTTCTTTTATAATTTATATTCGGCAGATTGTTCTGTTATGTTTTCTTTTATAACTTATATTTGGCAGATTGTTCCGTTATGTCTTTTTTTATATAATTTATATTCGGCAGTTTGTTTAATAAAGGCAGGTATTATTCTTTTGTTATGTCTTCTTTATATAATTCATATTCGGCAGATTGTTTAACTTAATGAAGGTAGGTATTATTCTTTTGTTATGTTTTCTTTTTATAATTTATATTCGGCAGATTGTTCTGTTATGTTTTCTTTTATAACTTATATTCGGCAGATTGTTCCGTTATGTCTTTTTTATATAATTTATATTCGGCAGTTTGTTTAATAAAGGCAGGTATTATTCTTTTGTTATGTTTTCTTTTTATAATTCATATTCGGCAGATTGCTTAACGTAATGAAGGCAGGCATTATTCTTTTGTTATGTGTTCTTGTATAATTCATATTCGGCAGATTGTTTAATGAGGGCAGGCATTATTCTTTTATTATGTATTCTTTATATAATTCGTATTTGGCAGATTGTTTAACTTTATGAAGGCAGGTATTATTCTTTTGTCATGTCTTCTTTTATAACTTATATGCAGCAGATTGTTCTGTTATGTCTTCTTTATATCATTCATATTCGGCAGATTGTTTAATGAAAGCAGATATTATTCTTTCGTTGTGTCTTCATTTTATAATTTATTATCGGAAGATTGTTTAATGGAGGCAGGTATTCTTTTGTTATGTCTTCTTGTATAATTCATATTCGGCGGATGGTTTAACTTCATGAAGGTAGGTATTATTCTTTTGTTATGTCTTCTTGTATAATTCATATTCGGCAGATGGTTTAACTTCATGAAGGCAGGCATTATTCTTTTGTTATGTCTTCTTGTATAATTCATATTCGGCAGATTGTTTAATGAGGGCAGGTATTGTTATTTTGTTATGTCTTCATTTTATACTTCATATTCGGCAGTTTGTATAATGAAGGCAGGTATTATTCTTCTGCCGTATGTCTCAACAAACGGAATCTGTCGAGGGGGTAGGGGGGGGTCTTCCTTTTTTTGTGGTTGGCTAAAAAGTGTATTAGGGATTCTTTAATGTTTGTTTCATGTTCATTTTTCAAAGTATCCCTTCTCCTGCGTCTGTCTTTCTGTCTGTTGGCCAGTATGTCTGTCTGTCTGTCTGTTGGCCAGCATGTCTGTCTGTATGTCTGTTGGCCAGCATGTCTGTCTGTCTGTCTATTGGACAGTCTGTCTGTCTGTCTGTTGGTCATTCTTTCTGTCTGCCTGTTGGGCATTATGTCTGTCTGTCTGCTGGTCAGTCTATCTGTCTATCTGTTGGTCAGCATGTCTGTCTGTCTGCTGGTCAGTCTATCTGTCTATCTGTTGGTCAGCATGTCTGTCTGTCTGCCTGCCTAGGGGATGTGTGTGCGGGTTTTTTTTTGTTGTTGTTTTTTTTTGGTGGTGTGGTTGTTGTTATTTGTTGTTGGGTTGGGTTTTTTTGTGGGGATGTGAGTAACAATTGGTCGATTGGCCTATATGCTTATTGTGTTTTTTCTTCTATCGGTTATTCTGTCTGTCTATCTGTCTGTCTGTCTGTCTGTCTGTCCGTATGTATGTATGTATGTATGTATGTATGTATGTATGTATGTACGTACGTACGTATGTACGTGCGTAAGTACGTACGTACGTACGTATGTCTGTCTGTCTGTCTGTCTGTCTGTCTGTATGTATGTATGTATGTATGTATGTATGCGAGTTTGAGAGTGTTGCTCAAATTACCTGACCAACACTGCAGGTGTCTGTATCTCTCGGGCCCGGTTGACGCCGGGATATATTATGATAGTAAGCGTAGAGTACAACTCTGTCAAGTAGTCTCAAAGCATATGCACTTCCACAGCAGCATACTTACGTCATCCTCATTGTCATTGATTATCATGCAATAAATGGATGGATGGATGTACGTATGTATGTCTCTATGTCTCTATGTCTATCTGTCTACCTGATTATCTAGCCACCTATCTAGTCGCTTGACTATTCGTCTGCTGCTTGGGCTTTGCTTTATTTTTTACGTTGTATACCCCCTGTAAACAGGTACCTGCCCTCTTTAGGGTTAGGGAAGGTAAAGCAGAGAGGGAGAGGAGATGGGCGCCGCCCTCAATATGCTGGCCCCTAGAGAAGTGAGGTCTCTGACGCCTTGCTCCCCTCCGACCACATAAGTTAAGGGACACCTTTACCTTTACCTTACCCCGGTCTTTAATTCCCTTCGTCGCTGCCTACCCACCTACCTTCCTACCTGTCAACACATCTACCTGCCTGCCTAACTAGTTAACTTCATATTAATGAGCAGACAGACAGACAGACAGGTAGGCAGGGAAGCAAGCAAGCAAGCAAGCAGGCAGGCAGGTACGCAGACAGATGAGCAACACAACACACACTCCCAGACAGAAAAACGAAGATACAGACTGCTCAGGCTTTTAGGTGACTCACAGGTTGTGTCAGATAGCGCGTTATCCTTTGTTGACACTGGAAGAAGCATATTGATCACCAATAATGACAGCTTCGTTATCGCTTGTGCGTGGAAGTGAAGATACTTTGACATTACAAATGAACATGGCAGGACGGTTTGAACGTTTATTTTATTTTATTTTATTCTTTTATATCGAGGATAATGGAATAAGCACGTATGTGCTTTTTACATCCAGTCCCCGTGTGTATGCAGTTTTGTAAATTATGTCATATGTTCCCACCGGCACACGATGGCCTACTCTTACGAAAAGCGGAACAGGATTTAACGTGTGCGCAAGATGTTCTGCGTGCGTTCGCACACGGGGCCTCGGTTTATAGTCTCATCCGAAGGACTTTTGGGGAGAGTGGAGTCGGCACTGATGTTAACTCCAGGGGAAAATATCCCCTTGAACGGGAATCGAACCCATGTCGTCAGATTCTAAGCGCAATGTTCTAACCACTAGGCTATCCCGTCCCCGTTCCCTATCCACGTTCTCCTGAATAACAGGTAAAATCGTGAGGTTCAGGGTTCGATTCCCACCCAGCCTTGCCCTTTCTTTCTCAGTTTGACGAAAAAATCGAACTGAATGTGAAGACTTTCGTAAGGTAAAGGTAAAGGTGTCCCATAACCTACGTGGTCGTAGGGGAGCGAGGCGTCAGAGACCTCACTTTTCAAGGAGCCAGCATATTGAGGGCGGCGCCCATCTCCTCTCCCTCGCTGCTTTACCTTCCCTGACCCTAAAGAGGGCAGGTACCCATTTACAGCTGGGTGAACTGGGGGAACTGTACTGAAGCCAAGGCGCGCAAACGGTCACCCATGCAACTGGTAACCACGCTCGACGCTGCTTAACTTGGCTGGGGGAAAGCGAGTGCTCCGACCATTGAGCTATCCCGTCCCCTACAGATTTTGGTAGGAGACTCTAAATTTGTGGGACTCGTGTAGTTAGGGACTTGTGCACGTGAAAAGAACCTACGACAGTTGAAAACTGGACAGGGCATGGAGGTACCTTCACGGTTATCCTGGCTAAATCGGAATGTTCAACTGCTAACTGTTTTCCCGAAGTCACAGTGCAGCTACCTTAATGAGGAAATCACGGTCGCATGCGTACAGAATCTCACCGTTGGGGAACTTCGAAGCTCTTTCCAAGGAGGTTTGTCTCGGCATTTCATACACGGACCACATCACCAACGAAGAAGTCCGACAAGCCATCACCCAACAAGTAAAACAGTACCAAGACCTGCCGACCACAGTCAAGAAAAGGAAGCTCAGATGGTATATGGGCATGGTGACAAGATCAGGTGGGCTGTCCAAGACCATACTGCAAGGAACAGTGCAGGGGAAGAGAAGGCGAGGCAGGCCGAAGAAGAAGAAATGGGCAGACACCATCACTGAATGGACCGGGAAGAGCTTCTCCACAACCCAGGCACTTGCCCACAACCGTCATAAATGGAGCCAACTGGTGCAACGTTCGTCACTGCAGTGCCCCTACGACCTTGGAGGGGCGGGGTGGGGGGTGGGGTGGGGTGGTTATGGGAGCAGATGAGATGAGCCAAGGAAAAACAACAACAAAAATCGATATTGAGTTTCGGGGGGGGGGGGGGTATGTGCACGTGCGCGCGTGTTTGTGTGTGTTTGTGTGAGTTTGTGTGTGTGTGCGCGTGTGTGCGTGTGCGCGCTTGTGCGTGTGCGTGCGTGTGCGTTATTTTGCTTTCTTTTATTGTGGTGGTTTTGGTAGCTAAAGTGTAGCTGGGGGCTTCTTTTTATATGAGCAGTGAGAGTTGAAAGAAATATGTCTCGTTGACTTGATACAGTGAGTTGCAATACGTATGTATATCGTTTATCTTTGATTTGAAAAAAAAAATTGTTTTATTTTATTTTATTTGCCACAACCCTGAAAAAACAACAACTTTACATTGATCCAATCTTGTTGTTTTATAGTTGCGCCGACCACAGAGGCCTTGTCGGGGTTAGGTTTTGTTGGTTTATTTGCTTGTTTGTAAACTTTTTTGAAACTGTATTTTGTTGTTACAAATACATGTAGTTTCCTTGTTTATTTGTTTGTTTCGTTTGGTTTTTGCGTTGTGATTGATTGATTGATTGATTGATTGATTGGTTGATTCTATATTTTGGGTTTATATGTCGTGTTGTTTGTTTTTGTCTTCGTACGTTTATCTGTATGTCTGGGTGGCATGTTCTGTTATGTCTGTTTTTTATGTCATGTCTCATTTTCTGCTTTCGATTTTGAAATTTTCTTTTTTCATATTCGTCAGTTTATTTCTTCACATGGTTCGTATAACCATGCTGTTTGGGTTGTTTTGTTTTGTTGTACAAAGTTTGTACACCTAATATGATTTCTCAGATCTAAAAAAAAAAAAAAAAAATC
>CM054160.1:50624186-50626686 GCA_028751875.1 Rapana venosa
GGGTATGTGTGTAGGGGGTGGGGGTGGGAGTAGGGTGTGTGTATAACGTTTGATATTTGTTCATTCTTTTTTTTTTTATGGACGATTGCATGCGTTATTGGATGTAAGCGGTTTGAGTTGTAGCTTTACAAGATTCAGCGCTATATGAATTTTATTATTATTATTATTATTATTATTATTGTTGTTATTTTTATTGTTATCATCATCATTATTATTATCAGTAGTAGTAGTAGTAGTAGTAGTAGTAGTAGTAGTAGTAGTAGTAGTAGTAGTAGCAGTAAGAGAATAAAACGGAGGGAAGGTAAAGCAGCGAGGGAGAGGAGATGGGCGCCGCCCTCAATATGCTGGCCCCTGGAGAAGTTGAGGTCTCTGACGCCTCGCTCCCCTTCGATCACATGGGTTATGGGAATACCTTTACCTTTACCTAAAAAGTATCAATATCATGAAAGCAACTGGGCTGTGTATATAATATCAGAGAGCGAGAGACAGAAAGAGACAGAGAGAGACAGAGACAGAGAGACAGACAGAGAGATAGACAGAGTGAGTCAGACAGACAGACAGACAGAGAGACAGACAGACAGAGAGACAGAGAGAGTCAGACAGACAAAGACACAGAGAGAGACAGAGAGAGTCAGACAGACAGAGACAGAGAGAGAGAGACAGAGAGAGTCAGAGAGACAGACAGACAGGCATTGGAGACAAACAGAGAAAGACACAGAGAGAGACAGACAGACAGAGACAGAGACAGATACAGACAGACAGACAGACAGACAGAGGCAGAGACAGACAGACAGACAGGCATTGGACAGCACACAGTGTGAGGTTATCAGTCAGGCAGGGATGGGGGGTGGGGGGGGGGGGGGGTGTTGGGGAAGGTGGGGGGAGGCTATTGGAGGAGCAGGACTGTGGAGTGGTAAAAACAGCCAGCTTAGTGTGATATCTGCTTCTCTTGCTCTTGCTCTTGCTTTGGCTACACACCGGTATTAATTTGGGGGGTCATGTAGTATCTTGTATAGAGTGCGAGTGGGGGAAAAAATGTTGGTGATTTTCACAGATTTTTTTTTAAAGTATGGATAATTGGACTGTGCACTTGTTTTGGGGATTAAAGACATAGAGCAATACCAGGTAGTCACGAGAAAGTTGGAAATAACCATCAAATGAGGTTTGCCTGTATTGCTACAGCGTTGACCCCGCGCATGCATGTTGAGGTAAGGAAGCTAGCAGACGACAAAGGAGTGAGGGCGTACAGTGTTTGCTGAAAAAATTAAAAATTTCAAACCTACCAAATTTGTTCAAAATCATATGACTTTTGAGTCAGAGGCTAGTCTTTCACGAAAAAAAGTGGTTTTTTATTTTTGTGGATACTTTGTATCTATTTATTTATTCTTTTATATCAAGGATAATGGAATAAGCACTCATGTGCTTTTTACATCCAGTTCCCGTGTGCATGCAGTTTTGTCAATTTTGTCGTCTGTTTCCACCGGCACACGATGGCCTACTCTTCCGAAAAGCGGAATAGGATTTAACGGGTGCGCAAGATGTTCTGCATGCGTTCGAACACGGGGCCTCGGTTTATAGTCTCATCCGAAGGACTACCTTAGTACGTGCGGAATGAATATAAGAGTCACATAGAAAAACAGAAGGAAAAGAGGGATTTTTAAAATACCGGTGTGCAGCCTTTTGCTTTGCTGCTAACCCAACACAGCAAGGTGCCTAACTAACTGCCTAGCTTCCTGTTCGAGTTTGACAGTTCAGGGGTTTAAAAGGATGTTGTGTTGTGTTGTGGGATGGTAGTGTGTGAGTGTGTGTGTGAGTGTGTGGGAGCGTGATAACTCAGAGGTCGGAGCACTCGCTTCCCCCACCTCCCCCCCCCCCCCCCCCCCCCCCCCCCCCAGCCAAGTTAAGCAGCGTTGAGCGTGGTTACCACTGGATGGGTGACCGTTTGCGCGCCTTGGCTTCAGTACAGTTCCCCAAGTTCCCCCAGCTGTAAATAGGTACCTGCCCTATTTAGGGTCTGGGAAGGTAAAGCAGCGAGGGAGAGGAGATGGGCGCCGCCCTCAATATGCTGGCCCCGAGAGAAGTTGATGTCTCTGAGGTCTCGCTCCTCTACGACCACATAGGTTATGGGATACCTTCTACCTTTTAGTGTGTTTGTGTGTGTGTGTGTGTGTGTTGTGTGTTCGATTTCATTTTACGTCTCTTCACAATTTAAACGCATTTTAAAAACAAGTGGAGGGGAGGGGGGGAGGAATTCTGGGAGTGGGGTAGGGGATTAATGTATTAATTGAATCTACACAGAACTGTTAGAAAATGTAAATACAAGTCATTCTTGAGTACAGAATAATAAAAGTCCCGATTCCTAACAGAATGTAACGAATGAACAATAACACTGTTTGTAACCGTAACCAACGAGAGAAACTCTAAACCGCAGAAGATAATGTCTTTAAAGTGTGTATGTAGTAGTAGCAGTAGCAGTAGTAGTAATAGTAGTAGTAGTAGG
>CM054160.1:50629186-50641686 GCA_028751875.1 Rapana venosa
GTGTGTGTGTGTGTGAAAGTGTGTGTGCGTGCATGTGTGTGCGTGCATGTGTGTGCGAGTATGTGTTTATGTGTTTTTTCTTTATAGAGGATAACGGAATAAGCACGTATGTGCTTTTTACATCAGTCCCCGTGTGTATGCAGTTTTGTAAATTTTGTCATCTGTTCCCACCGGTACACAATGGCCTGGTCTTACTCTGTGTGAGTGTGAAAGTGTGAGGGGCGGGGTCTGTGAAAGTGTGTGTGTGTGTGTGTCTGAAAGTGTGTGTAAGTGTGTGGTGTGTGAGTGTGGTTGTGTGTGTGTAGTAGTAGTTCTTCAGTTTAACGTCCTTCCACTAAATAGTGATATCAGACGGGAAAGTGTGTTGTGTGTGTGTGTGTGTGTGTGTGTGTGTGTGTGTGTGTGTGTGTGTGTGTGTGTGTGTGTGTGTGTGTGTGTGTGTGTTGTGTGTGTGTGTGTCTGTCTGTCTGTCTGTGTGTGTGTGTGTGTGTGTGTGTGTGAGTGTGTTAGTAGAGAGAAGGGTATGCACATAAATAAACAATAGCAATAAACAAATATTATGAAAAGCATAAACAAGAAATCTGAACAGAAAAAATGAACAGTTAAAATATTAACGTTGCAATTCATATAACTAGAAGCTATCCTCATATTAAAGGAGTCTAAACATAGGAGTATGACTTAATGACAAAACAATTTGTTTCATTAGTGGAATGTCTTGTAGAATTTGCTGTAAGCTACGAACTGGGAAGGCAGGTAAAACGTTTTTCAGATCTCTGCATCGTAAAAGAATATTCGCCACAGATACATGTTGGTTTTTTGGAAAATTTAGTTTTAAAAGCATTGAGCTTAAACCTGTAGATAATAGATACAACATTTCTATATTCATGTAAATTACGACATTTGATCTTATCAAAAGATAATACATGGGCTACATCATCACTCCAGGAATAACTGGTACCTTGTAGCTTCTTTTTAAAGTGTTTCCAACATGCATTTTGTAACATGTTATAGCCCTCGTGGATGGATAGAGGAACACTTATGCTGCAAGACCCATCCCTATGTTCAGCTCCACCTTTTGCTATTCTGTCAACTTTTTCATTAAAGTAGATACCACAGTGCGAGGGTATCCAGCAAAAGGTAACGCCAGTGCCTCGTATCATCAGAAAATGAATTAGATGACTAATTTCGATTATGAGATCTTGTCTCACTTTTGAACTGAAGTTTCTCAGAGCAAGTAAGGCTGACCTGGAATCAACACAGAAAAGCGTTTGAAATATGTCTTTAGGAAAATCTAGAAGATAATATAAAGCCATCAAAATAGCAGACAATTCAGCTGTAAAAATAGATCGATTTTTTCCTACATAAAATGATTTCTCTATTTTCAAAGATGGTATGACAAACGCTGCACCCGCCTCATTATTGTTCAAAAGGGAACCATCTGTGTAGATTTTTAAATGATTTGGATATGTAGTTTGTATATATTCTTTTACTGATGAGCTAAGAATATTTTCATTACCTTTTTTAGTTAAAGAGGAATAATTTACGTCAAAATTAGCTCTCTTAAGTTCCCATGGGGGACAAGGCGAGGAGTGAATCTTTGATTTAGCTATTTTTGTGGGAAATATTTCTGCTTTATCAAATAATTGAGAAGTATAGGTTCTAGCTGTGGTGACTGAGCGAATAGAATGTGCTCTTTTAGGAAAGTTGACATCGGATCTTATACTAATTTCATTGTCCACATTGGTTTCTTGTGTTGAACAACGTAAGAGATATTTAGCCACAGCCAGTTGTCGATATTTGTCTAATGGCAAAATTCCTATTTCCTTGTAGGTACCCACAGATGATGCATGAAAAGGTATGTGTGTGTGTGTGTGTGTTTAGTGCGTGTGAGAGAGAGTGTGTGTGTGTGTGTGTGTGAGAGAGAGAGTATGTGTGTGTGTGTGTGTGTGTTAGTGCGTGTGTGAGAGAGTGTGAGTGTATGTGTGTGAAAGTGTGTGTAAGTGTGTGTGTGTGCGTGTTAGTGTGTGTGTGTTAGTTCGTGTGTGTGTGTGTGAGAGAGAGAGAGTGTGTGTGTGTGTGTGTGTGTGTGTTAGTGCGTGTGTGAGAGAGTGTGAGTGTATGTGTGTGAGTGTGTGTGTTTGTTTGACAGTTACAGACACACGGACAGATAGACAGACTTGAGAGATTGTGTGTGGATGTGAGTGTGTGTTGGTCTGTCTGTCTGTCGGCCTATCTTTCTGTCTGTATGTATGTGCCTATGTGTGTTTTAAGCGCAGAAGTGTGCTTTATGTGTGTAGGTGCGTGGGTGCGAGCATGCGAGCGTGTGTGTGTTTGCGTGTGAGAGAGAGAGAAAGATTGATAGGTAGATAGATAGATAGATAGTTAGATAGATAGATAGATAGATAGATAGATAGTTAGATAGATAGATAGATATATAGATAGAAAGAAAGAAAGAAAGAAAGAAAGATAGATAGATAGATAGATAGATAGATAGATAGACAGACAGACAGCCAGACAGACAGACAGATAGATAGATAGATAGATAGATAGATATATAGATAGATAGATAGATAGATAGATAGATAGATAGATAGACAGACAGACAGACAGATAGATAAATAGATAGATAGATAGATAGATAGATAGATAGATAGATAGATAGATAGATAGATAGATAGATAGATAGATAGATAGATAGATAGATAGATAGATAGAATGTGTGTTTCTGTCTCTCTCTGCCTGTGTCTATGTTTGTTCGTCAGTGTATCTGTATCTGTCTTTCTATCTGCCTGTCTGTGTGTGTGTAGCATGGCGTGGCAGGGGAGGTCAAAGCAGTGCACCCCTATGTGGACACCCGAGATGGGGTCAGAGGGGAAGGAGGGGTAGGCATGAAGGAATGGGGTATCCCGGGTATCAAGACGTTTGCCTAGAGATCGGTAGTTCCTCTCTTAACTTTGCTAGACATTCTTTCTTTCTTTTCAATTCTCTCTCTCTCTCCCTCTCTCTCTCTCTCTCTCTCTCTCTCTCTCTCACCTCTCTCTCTCTCTCTCTCTCTCTCTCTCTCTCTCTCTCTCTCTCTCTCTCTCTCTCTCTGTGTCTCTCTCTCTCTGTGTCTCTCTCTCTCTCTCTCTCTCTCTTGTCTCTCTGTCTCCCCCCTTTCTCTCTCTGTCTGTCTCCCCCCCCCCCTCTCTCTCTCTCTCTCTTTCTCTCTTTCCCGCTCTCTTTCTCTCTCTTTGTGCGGGCGTGTGTGTGTCTGTTTTTATTTTATTTTTATTTTATTCTTTTATATCGAGGATAATGGAATAAGTACTTATGTGCTTTTTTTTTTACATCCAGTCCCCATGTGTATGCGGTTTTGTAAATTGTCATCTGTTCCCACCGGCACACAATGGCCTACTCTTAACAGGATTTTAACGTGTGCGCAAGATGTTCTGCGTGCGTTGTGTGTGTGTGTGTGTGTGTGTGTGTGTGTGTCCATGCGAGCGCGTGTGCATGCTTGCACGCACGCACGCACGTAGAAATGCCACTGTAGTTCTACTTGAAGGTGAAAAACAAGAACACAGAGAGAGAGAGAGAGAGAGAGAGAGAGAGAGAGAGAAAAGAGAGAGAGAGAGAGAGAGAGAAGGGGAGAGAGAGAGAGAGAGAGAGAGAGAGAGAGAGAGAGAGAGAGAGAGAGGGAGAGAGAGAGAGAGAGAGAGAGATTGATAGATAGATACCTAGATACACACATACATACATACATACATACATACATACATACATACATACATACATACATACATACATACATACATACATACATACATACATATATACATACCTTCGGATGAGACTATAAACCGAGGCCCCGTGTGCGAACGCATGCAGAACATCTTGCGCCACACGTTAAATCCTGTTCCGCTTTTCGAAAAAGTAGGCCATCGTGTGCCGGTGGGAACGGATGACAAAATTGACAAAACCGCATGCACACGGGGACTGGATGTAAAAAAGCACATGAGTGCTTATTCCATTATCCTCGATATAAAAGAATAGATATAGATATATATATATAAAGATATACATACATACATACATACGTGCGTGCGTGCGTGTGTGTGTGTATGTGCGCGCACGCGCGCGTGTGTGTGGTGTTTAAACACCATCCCCTCCGAAGTCAGAATTGCGGCTACCTTAATTGTAGGTTAAAAACGGTCGCATACGCAAAACTCACCATTGGAGAACATTCGGAATTCAAGTCGAGAAACAGCCCCCCCCCCTCCCCCCCCCCCCCCCCCCCCCCATCCCTCCCAATAAAAAAAACTACAACCCAAAAACCAAAAAAAGCAAAAAGAAACCCCCCAAAAACCCCAAAACCAAAAAGAAAACTACACAAAAAAACCCAAACCCTCAAAAACTAAGAAAACCCACCACCTCCCTCCCCCAAAACAAAAACAAAACAAAAAAAGCCTCTCCAAAGCACCAACAATCCCTTCAAAGTAAAAAAGCACAGAAAAAACAACAAAACTCTCACCTAAAACTCAACCTTCTTTCATGCAAAAACCAACAAAACTACAACAACAACAACAAAACAAAAACAAGCTTCAATCCCTGACACCCAAAACGAAAAGATGTGAACAAACACAGACCAAAAAAACAAACAAACAAAAACAAACAAAAAAAGCAGCCAAACAAAGATGAAGTCTGAGTTGACCTTTCCGTTAAGTTACATACAGACAGACACAGACCTAACGACCTGCTGAGAACTCTGCTGCTGCTGCTGCTGCTGCTGCTGCTGCTGCTGCTGCTGCTGCTGCTGCTGCTGCTGCTGCTGCTGCTGATGATGATGATGATGATCATCATCATCATCATCATGATCATGATCATGGTGATGATGATGATCCTGATGATGATGATGATGATCATGATCATGATGATGATGATGATCATGATGATGATGATGATGATGATCATGATGATCATGATGATGATGATCTGCCGGACAATCCCTTAGCGCTGCTGTGTAGTGTGGAAGGAATGGACACAGCCACCAGAGCAACGCCTTGACTATCAAGATATCTGCTTCATTAGTGATTGACAGTGCAGACTCCGCTCTCCCCGAAAGTCCTCCGGATGAGACTATAAACCGAGGCCCCGTGTGTGCGAACGCACGCAAAACATCTTGCGCCACACGTTAAATCCTGTCCCGCTTTTCGTAAGAGTAGGCCATCGTGTGCCGGTGGGAACGGATGACAAAATTTACCAAACCGCATACACACGGGGACTAGATGTAAAAAAGCACATACGTGCTTATTCCATTATCCTCGATATAAAAGAATAAAAAGTATTGTCGTTATAGTAGAATCGCAATCAGCAGCAGCAGCAGCAACAGTAGCAGCAGCTAAAGCATCATTAGCAGAAACAACAGCAGCAGCAGTGACCGCAGTATCAGCAGCAGAAGCAAAAGGAGCAGTAGTAGCAGCAACAGCAGCAGCAGCAACAGCAGGAGTATCAGAAGCAGAAACATGATCTCTAGCAGTAGCAGCAGCAGCAGAAGCAGCAGAAGCAGCAGAAGCAAAAGGAGCAGTAGTAGCACCAACAGCAGCAGCAGGAGTATCAGTAATATCAGAAGCAGAAACATGATCTCTAGCAGCATCAGCAGCAACAGAAACACAGTAGCAACAGGAGCAGTTGTATCACCAGAAACTGCAGCATAAGCAGAAACAGAAACGGCAATAGCAAACGTAAGCAGCAACAGAAGCAGCAGTGGCGTCAGCAGCAGCAGCAGCAACAAGAATAAGCATTTGCAGAAACAGAAGTAACAACATGAACGGCGGACGTAACAGTATAAACAAAAGCAGCAGTAATACCAGCAGAGGTAGTAGTAGTAGTAGTAGCAGCAGCAGCAGCAGCAGCAGCAGCAGCAGTAGTAGTAGTAGTAGTAGTAGTAGTAGTAGTAGTAGTAGTAGTAGTAGAAGTAGTAGTAGTAGTAGTAGTAGTAGTAGTAGTAGTCGTAGTAGTACTAGTAGTAGTAGTAGTAGTAGTAGTAGTTGTTGTAGTAGTAGTAGTAGTAGTAGTAGTAGTAGTAGTAGTAATAGTAGGAGGATGAGGAGAAGAAGTAGGAGTAGTAGTAGGAGAAGGAGTAGGAGTAGTAGTAGTGGTAGTAGTGGCAGCAGAAAGCAGTAGTAGTAGTAGGAGGAGGAGGAGGAGGAGTAGAAGTAGTAGTAGTAGTAGTAGTAGGAGTAGGAGTAGTAGTAGTAGTAGTGCTAGTAGTAGCAACAGCAGTAGTACTAGTAGTAGTAGGAGTAGTAGTAGTAGTAGTGGGGGTGGTAGTAGTGGTGGTGGTAGTAGTAGTAGTAGTAGTAGTAGTAGCAATAATAGTAGTAGTAGCAGCAGTAGTAGTAGCAACAATAGCAGCAGCAACAGTAACAGTAGTAGCAGCAGAAGCAGTAGCAATAGTAGTAGAAACAGTAGCAGTAGTAGTAACAGCAGCAACAGAAGCAGCAGTAGTAGTAGTAGTAGTAGTAGCAACAATAGCAGCAGCAACAGTAGCAGTAGTAGTAGTAGCAGCAATAGGAGCAGCAGTAGCAGCAGTAGCAGCAGCAACAGTAGCAGTAGTAGTAGCAGCAACAATAGCAGCAAAAAGTAACGTAATGAGGACAAACAAACTCAAGAGCACAGACATGTGCATCATTATGACTGCGTGGATAAGAAACTTCATGTCCTACAAAAACAAACAAACAAGCAAACAAACAATAAAACAAACAAGCAAACAAACAAACAATCACAGTAAACAAACACACAAACAAAAGTGTGCATGATTACGTATGCGTTAATACGAAAGCTCGTGTCCTTTAAAACGAACAAACAAACACACACACTATCACAGTAAATACACGAAAAACGCACTTTCGTTCATATGCGCTAACTCCACAATCAATAGGTTATGCATCATACACACGCACAAAGATATGAACACACACACACACACACACATACACACACACACACACACAGCCACACAAACACACAGAGCCTCTCTCACTCACACGCTCTCTCTCTCTCACTCACACACTCTCTCTCACACATACACACCTCTCTCTCACACATACACACTCTTTCTCTCTCACACACATACACTGTCTTTACCTATCTGTCCATCTATCTATCTATCTATCTATCTATCTATCTATATATCTATCTATCTATCAATCTATCTATCTATCTCTGTCTACCTCTACCTCTCTCTCACACACACTCTCTCTCTCTCTCTCTCACATACACACACTCACTTTCTCTCTCTCACACGCACACACTGTCTCTATCTATCTATCTATCTATCTATCTATCTATCTATCTATCTCTGTCTCTCTCTCTCACACACACACACTTTCTCTCTCTCACATAACACACACCCTCTCTCTCTCTCACGCACACATTCTCTCTCTCTCTCTCTCTCTCTCTCTCTATAATATATATATATATAATATATATATAATATATATATATATATATACCACACAAAGTGAAAGCATAACAACCAGCATAATAAAGTTCCCCAATATTCGGCTTTCGCCTTCCTCAGGGGGGGTTTATTATGACGTATATATATGTCTATCTCTCTCTCTCTCACACACACACTCTCTCTCTCTCACATACACACACCCTCTCTCTCTCTCTCTCGCTCTCTCTCTCTCTCTCTCTCTCTCTCTCTCTCTCTCTCTCTCTCTCTCTCTCTCTCTCTCTCTCTCTCTCTCTCTCTCTCTCTCTCTCTCTCTCTCTCCCCTTCTGTCTATATATCTATATCTATCTCTCTATCTCTCACACCAGTTTGTTTTTAGCGGCAACAGCAGAGTTTGTAGAGTTTGTTGGGCAGAATTGTAAAAAGGTTTTTATTGTGCCTATTTCTTTACCCGTTAAAGATTCAGTCAATCAATCAATCAATCAATCAATCTCTCTCACACACACTCACACACACTCACACACTCACACACTCTCTCTCTCCCTCTCCTACTCTGTATGTCTTTCTCTCTCTCTCTTTCTCTCTCTCTCTCTCTCTCACACACACACACACACACACACGCACACACACCACACACACGCAACACACACACACTCACACACACACAACACCACACACACTCATACACACACACACACTCACACACACACTCACACACAAACACACACACACTCACACACACACTCTCACACACAGACACAGACACTCACACACACATACACACACTCACTCACTCAATCACACACACTCACACACAACACACAACACACACTCAATCACACACACTCACACACAACACACAACACACACACACACACACACACACACACACACACCACACACACAACACACACACAAATAAAGCTAATTCTCAGACAATGACTGGGGGGAAAGACTCGTAAAACAGTTTACATCAAAAGTTCCTCAACTTTGGCTATTACTCTCGATATTGCCAGAAAAAGACAGACTGATATAACTAGCTTCATTATGTCAATAATGTTAGGTATAAGACGTAAAAAAATGATTGTTATAGTGTGGGTTTTTTTTTTTTACAAAAGGTTATGTTTTACAAACAATGAGGACGTATTCCACCTATCCTGGTTAGCTTTTTTATGTAATTTTGACAAGAGTTTAAATGACTTTTCCTTCAAAACAATAAGATTGTGGCAGTAGTTTTCTACGTGGAGATAGTGTTCAATTACTGAGAAAAGTTCGTTGCCTCTTCTCATGTTTTTTCTTTCTTTCTGTCTTTCTTTCTTTTCTGTACTTCTCTGTTCTTTCTTTTCTTTCTTTCTTTCTTTCTTTCATTCTTTTCTTTCTTTTCTTGTTTTCTTTTCTTTCTTTCTTTCTTTCTTTTCTTTTTTTTTCTTTCTTTCTTTCTTTTCGTTCGTTCTTTTCTTTCCTTCTTTCTTTCTGTCTGTCTTTCTTTCTGTTCTTCTTTCTCTCTCTCTTTCTTTCCTTTCTTTCTTTCTTTCCTTCTTTCTTTCTCTCTTTCCTTCTTTCTTTCTTTGTTTTCTCTCTTTTACATTTATATATTGTTGTTTTCTTTCTTTTTTTCTATATTTGCATTTTCTTTTTCTTTTTTGTCTGTCTGTTTTCTCTTTTCTCTTTCTGTGTTTCCTTATTTCGTTGTTCTCTCTCTCAATTATAGCTTTCTTGTGTCTTTCGAGATAATTATACGTATCAATGTGTCTGTCAGTATTGTAATTGCCCTTCATGGGATAATTAAAGTGTTTTTGACTTGACTTGATTTGACTCTCTCTATCTCTCTCAAGCCAAGACGTTCTCCCTCTCTCTCTCCTCTCTCTCGTCGCCTCTCTCTCTCTCTCTCTCTCTCTCTCTCTCTCTCTCTCTCTCTTATTCATTCTTTCTTTCCTTCCAACTAATAATCTTTTTCCTCTTAAGCTTTTATACATTGTTCTTTCCTGTCTGTTCTATAATTATGTGCCCGTTTCTTTCTTCATTTTCTTGTGTTTGTTGTTGTTTTTCTGTCTTTCTTTTCTTAATTCTCTCTCACTCTCTCGCGTGCGCGCGCTCTCCCTCTCTCCTTCCCTCCCTCCCCTCCTCTCTCCTCCCTCTCTCTCTCTTCTCTCTCTCTCTCTCAACGAAATCCACCTTTTGCGACATTGAGGTCACGTGCCACTCAATGCCGTAAAGCGGTCTGCTATCAGCCAGATCATTTTACAGAAGACATCTAGCCAAGGCCCATAACTCTCTGGTTCCAGACGCCGCCATTATGGCCGTGTGGTTTTGTTCCATTGGACCTCGTTAGATTGGTCAGTATCTCTTTTCCTGAAAGGAAGGGGGCATCCATCTTTTATCTGTGTCAAACCAACAATAATTGATGCGGGCCTTCATTTTTTTTTTCTTTTTTGTAACTGAAAGTTCATTCATAGAAACACGAGAAAGAGCAAAACAAAAATGAGGAAGAAATTGAAAAAAACTTCCTAGTTAGGATGGACAGTGGGAAAGATAGTGAGGGGTGATTGAGAGAGAGAGAGGGGGAGGGGGGAGAGACAGACAGACAGACAGACAGGCAGACAGACAGACAGAGAAAAGAGAAAGAAAAAAAGTGAGGGTAGAGACAGAGAGAGAGAGGGAGAGCCAGAGAGAGAGAGAGAAAGAGAGAGAGGAGAGAGAGAGACAGACAGACAGACAGACAGAGAAGAGAAAAAGAATGATGAGGGTGGGAGAGAGAACGAGAGAGGGGGGGGGGAGGAGGAGAAAAGAGAGAGAGAGCTATAGAGAGAGAAAGAGAGACAGACAGACAGACAGAAAAAGACAGACAGACACACTGAAAGAGAGAAGTAGATTTTGTATTTAAGTTAGACAGGCTCAGACAACAACGACGACAACCACCATCATCACTACCACCACCACCACCACCATCACCACCACCACCACCACCACAGCCACCACCACCACCACCATCACCAGATTGTTGATGTCAGTCTGTGACGTCAGATCCTCTTTGTGCCACATTGAAGAAGTCGTCTGCGCTCCAAGCATTGCCGTAAAGTAGTCTGCTTGTCAGACAGACAGGTCAATCTGTGGACTGTAGCCATGGGGCCCCCATCATTGGGGATGGGGGGAGGGGGGCAGGGGGGGGAGGGGGGGCCTCGCTATCAAACACCATCCTTTTGACTGATGGCTTGTTAACGATCGGTGAATAGGGGTGATTATTACAATAGATTTTTTTTATAATGATTGATCGTTAAGGATTACATTTATCACGGAAGGAGCTCTCAATAGTCGGAATGCAGTTGCCTATATGGTAGGCAAAACATACATGCACACACACACGCACGCATGCACGCACGCATGCACGTATGCACGCACACACACGTACGCACACTCACACACACACACACACTCACACACCTACACAGATACAAAGACACACACAGACACACACACACATACACACACACTCACACACCTACACAGACACACAGACACACAGACACACACATACACACACACACACATACACACACTACACAACACACACACACACACAAGGACAGCCTGGTAGTACAGTGATGTATTCGTGATCTGCTGACCCGGGTTCGATTCTTGTTCAAGAGGATTTTTTCCTCTGGAGTTAACATCAGTGCCGACTCCACTCTCCCCAAAAGTCCTTCAGATAAGACTATAAACCGAGGTTCCGGTGTGCGAACGCACGCAGAACATCTTGCACACACGTTAAAACCCGTTCCGCTTTTCAGAAGAGTAGGCCATTGTGTAACGGGTGGGAACGGATGACAAAATTTACACAAAAAAACAACTGCATACACACGGGGACTGGATGAAAAAAGCACAGAGTGCTTATTCCATTATCCTCGAAATAAAAAAGCAAACACACACACACACACACACACACACTCGTCAAATATCACTAGAAGTGAACAGACGTAAAATTGAAGTCAACAACAACAACACACTCACACACACACACATACACACACACACACTCACACACACATACACACACAACACACACACACACACACACACACACACACACACACACACACACACACACAACACACACACACACATACACACAGTCGTCTAATATCACTAGAAGTAAACAGACGTAAAAATTGAAGTCAACACACAACAACAACAACATACACACTCACACACACACACACACACACACACATCGTCTAATATCACTAGAAGTGAACAGACGTAAAATTGAAGTCAACAACAACAACAACATACACACACACCACACACACACACACACACCACACCTCTACACCCCCAACCGCACACCCCCCGCACACAACAACACACACATCTACACCCCCACCTCCCACCCTCCTCCCCCCCCCCGCGCACACACACACACACACACACACACACACACACCCTGCTGGGTGCATAATTATGCAACAATCTCCCCATTGGTGAACCTCAGAGCTCTAGCTGAGGAATGAAGAATGAAGTGGATAAAAACAGAGTTTTCACTTTGATGATAGGAACAGCCATGTATAGGCCTAAAAGTTAATAGGATATCGGTTTACCAGCACAAAAGATAAAAGGTAAAAAAAAAGGCAAAGGTGTCCCATAACCTGTAAGGTCGTAGGGGAGCGAGGCGTCAGAGACCTCACAAAAGATAAGACAATTTATTTATTTATGTATTTATTTATTTATTCTTTTATATCGAGGATAATGGAAAAATAAGCACTCATGTGCTTTTTTTTTTACACCCAGTCCCCGTGTGTATGCGGTTTTGTCAATTTTGTTATCTGTTTCCACCGGCACACACTGGCCTACTCTTCCGAAAAGCGGAACAGGTTTTCACGTGTGCGCAAGATGTTCTGCATGCGTTCGAACACGGGCCTCGGTTTATAGTCCCATCCGAAGGACAATGCATATTTTGTGCTCTTCTCTTTCTGCATGTCTGTGTGTAAGAATGCCTGATGTATGTTTGTCTCTCTGTCTGTCTGTTTGTATGTATGTATGTATGTATGTCTGTCTGTCTGTCTGT
>CM054160.1:50651686-50656686 GCA_028751875.1 Rapana venosa
AGTTGGATGGGTGACCGTTTGCGCGCCTTGGCTTCAGTACAGTTCCCCCAGTTCACCCAGCTGTAAATGGGTACCTGCCCTCTTTAGGGTCAGGGAAGGTAAAGCAGCGAGGGAGAGGAGATGGGCGCCGCCCTCAATATACTGGCCCTAGAGAAGTGAGGTCTCTGACGCCTCGCTCCCCTTCGACCTTATAGGTTATGGGACTCCTTTACCTTTACCTTACCCTACTATCTACATATTTCCTCACTTTCTGTCTGCACATAGTTATGTAAGATGAAACTGCATCCAAGTCCTGTACATACAGGTATGCATGATATGATGAGCACATGTTGCTTTTATTATCATTATTATGATCATCATTATTTGTTGTTCCTTAGTTCCAGCTCAGAGGTTCATCAATGGTGAGATTTTGCGTACGCCACTGATGTTTCACACTCCCCCCCCCCCCCCCCCCCACCCCCTCCCCCACCATGATGGTAGCTGCATTCCGACTTCTCAGAGGAATCTATATCTAATTTTGAAAAGAAATTTTGTCCCCAGTGCTGCTCAAGCATTAGTGCTATACAGTCCCTGTCTCACAAAGGATAAAGTATAAGACTAATACCCTGTGTTTCAAATGTCTCCACAAATCTGCACCCTCTTATCTCTGTAACTGTCTTCACCTGTACACTCCGTCCCGTTCCCTTCGTTCAGCTGTAGATACGTTGTGCTTTCGGACACCCAGATTTAAACAAACCACTGTTGGCCGTCGCTCTTTCTGTTTCTGGTCCCTCCACCTGGAACGACCTCCCTCTTCCACTTCGCCAAAAGCCTTCATTTGATTCTTTCAAATCTAGCCTCAAAACGCTCTTCTTTTCTACTTGAGATCTTCCCCTGTTATCTGTTCCTACTTTTCAATAGTTACCTTCACCTCCACCACCCCCACCTAAGCGTGTTGTGTGTATAAATTTGATATTTGTTTATCTTGATATTTGTGGACGGTTGCATGCGTGTGAATGGCTTGAATGCAAGCGCTTTGATTTGTTTACTTTACAAGATTCAGCGCTATATAAATCCCACACATTATTATCATCATTATTATTATTATTATTATTATTATTATTATTATTATTATTATTATTATTATTACCGCCTACAACATTCTTTGCTGTCTGTTGTCTGCATACCAACCATACCATCGTCCATACCTGAGTTGCTTTTTTCCAGCAGAGGTCAGTGGGATTTTAATGTGTGCCGGACGGGGTCGCTATAGCCGAGGGGTTAAGACCGTTCCACTCCAATCCCATGGTTCCATGAAGTCGTGGGTTCCAATCTCGGCGGTGTCTGGCCAAAATGAAGGGTTGTGGGTTTTTACGATCTCCCAGGTCAACTTCAAGCGCAGGCCTGCTACTGCCTTAGTTGCATTCGAGTATACACGCATGCAGAAGATCGAATATGCATGGTAGAGGTTGGGTCACTCATGTCAATGTTTGGTGAGTTACGGAAGCTACAAACATGCCCAGCATGCATCCCCGAAGTCGGTATGCAGCTACCTTCAAGGTGGTAGGTTAAAAAAAGAAACGGTTGCATACGCAACATATCACTAGTGGTGAACTTCGGAGCTCTAGCCGAGGAACAAAAAATTGATGATGATAATAATAATGATACTACTACTACTACTACTACTACTACTACTACTACTAGTAATAATAATAATAATAATAATAATAGTAATAATGATGATGATGATGACGATGATGATGATGGTGATAATAATAAGAAGAAGAAGAAGAAGAAGAAGAAGAAGAAGAAGAAGAAGAAGAAGAATATAATAATGATAGTAATGATGATGATGATGATGATGATGATGATGATGATGATGATGATGATGATGATGATGATGATGATGATGATGATGATGATGATGATGATGATGATAGCAACAACAACAACAATAATGATACACGCAGTATTATGTGTCCATCATTTTATGCATACGTTTGGTATTTTTATGCACATAACTTTGACACAACTTCATCCTACATACATTATTATTTGCAGAAAGAAAAGTCAGAAACAAGATAGCTAAGAGCTCTTAACAGCTGATCGACTCATTCTTGTTGGTAATTCAAGCTTGGATTCAACGATTAAATTCAGGGATGTTGTATGACTGAGCTTGATAAAGCTCAGACATAGTACCAAAATGATTTGAACTTTTAAAAAAAGTACCAAAATGATTTGAACTTTAAAAAAGGACTCTCTTCATGAAAAAAAGGAAGAAAAAAAAACTACTGACAAAGATATTTGACACCAAATCATTCTGAAAGCAAACACCAAAATCACGTGCAAGTAAAACAGCCACTAAACCAACAACAAAAAATGACAAAAAACGAGACACAAAAAAAAGAAAGAAACAAACAGACCAAGAAGACGAAAACACACAAGACGGTAATTGATCACTTTGCCCTTAAATGACTTCTAAGAAAACGATGCTCAAGGGGTCCGTCTTCTTGTCTTTCAGTCTGTCTACACAGTCTGTGCTGTTGGACTAATGACCAAACACCAGTCTCTGTTTTCAGGTAACAAAAGACCCAATAGCGCTTCCCCTTTAGGTACACTTTATTATTATGGTTTACGTATTAACTCGCTGTTATGTTTCCACCACCACCCTCAACCACACTACCTAGTTCACCCTGTTTTGTTTCATTAAAAAAGATGGAAACAGGGAAAGAAAGGAGGAAAGATAAACAGAAAGAGAGACAAATAAATAATCAGGAAGGAAGATGGAAAAGAAAGACTAAGATTTTTTTTTTTAAGGAAAAAAAGACCACAAAAAAAGAAATAGGGAAGAAAGTGAAGTAAGAGAGGAAGAGAACGGAAAGGAAGGAAAGAAGAAAGAAAGAAAGAAAGAAAGAAAGAAAAAAAAAAGAAAGAAAAGAAAGAAAGAAAGAAAGAAAAAAAAGAAAGAAAGAAAGAACGAAAAGGAAATGAAAAAAGGCCCATAAAAAGAAATAAGGAAGAAAGGGAAATAAGAGAGGAAGAAAACAGAAAGGAAAGAAAGAAAGAAAGAAAGAAAAGGAAAAACACACACAAATGAAACAATCAAATACAGAAAGTAAGACCGATAAAACGAAACATAGAAATAAGAAGAAGAAAATAACAACAAAACCCAAAGAATATAAAGAAAAGAAAGAATGAAAGAAAAAAACACGCAAAAGGCAAGAAAGAGAACAATGACAAGACAACTAAAATAAAATAAAAGAAAGAAAGAACAGAAAAGAAGGAAATAAAGAAAAAAGAACAGAACAGAAAAAGACAAAAAGACCGAAAGACAGATAGTAGAACATAAAGGTGAAGAGAAAGAAGGAATAGAAAAAGGTAGAAACACAATAAAGGAGAACAATATCGTATAGCATGACCAGTATAATAAAACTAATTACAGGCGTAGAAATAAGGTCTACAACTTCTTGTTAAGAGAGAGAGAGGGGGAGAGGGAAGGGGGGGGGGGAGAAAGAAAGACAGACAGACAGACAGCGGCAGAGAGAGAGAGATTTGTACTTATTCTTTTATTTCGAAGATAATGGAAATGGTGGGAGAGAGCGAGAGACAGACAGACAGACAGACAGACAGACAGAGACATGCAGACAGGCAGAAAAACAGACAGGCAGACAGAGACAGAAACTCAGAGAAAGAGAGACAGACAGACAGAGAGACAGAGACAGAAACTCAGAGAGAGAGAGAGAGAGAGAGAAAGAGAGACAGACAACAGACAGATAGATAAACACACAGACACACAAACAGACATACGCAGGAAAACAGACAGGTAGGCAGAGAGACAAAGAGACAGAAACTCAGGGAGACAAGAGAGACAGAGAGACAGACAGAGATAGAGACAGACAGACAGTCAGACAGAGACAGACACACAGAAAATCAGAGACAGAGAGATAGAAAGTCACAGAGAGAGAGAGAGAGAGACAGACAGACAGACTGGGACAAAGCCAGAGATGGATCAGACAGAGACAGACACACAGAAAATCAGAGACAGACAGATAGAAAGTCACAGAGAGAGAGAGAGAGACAGACAGACAGAGACCAAACCAGAGATGGAGAGAGGCACAGACAGACACACAGACACAGACAAAGCCAAAGATGGAGAAACAGAGAGAGACAGAGACAGACAGACACACAGACAAAGCCAGAGATGGAGAGAGGCACAGACAGACACACAGACAGACAGAGACAAAGCCAAAGATGGAGAAAACAGAGAGAGACAGAGACAGACAGACACACAGAGACCAAGCCAGAGATGGAGAGAGGCACAGACAGACACACAGACACACAGAGACCAAGCCAGAGATGGAGAGAGGCACAGACAGACACACAGACACACAGAGTCAAAGCCAAAGATGGAGAAACAGAGAGAGACAGAGACAGACAGACAGACAGAGACACAGCCAGAGATGGAGAGGCACAGACACACAGACACACAGAGTCAAAGCCAAAGATGGAGAAACAGAGAGAGACAGAGACAGACAGACAGACAGAGACACAGCCAGAGATGGAGAGATGGAGAGAGAGAGAGAGAGAGACAAACAGAGAGCGATAGAATAACATGAAGGCACTCTGTGAGCAACAATGCCGCTTCGTTTAAGGACCAAATGGCCCCCCAGGTTAAAGCGAAGGGCAGTTTAAGGAATTCATTTCTCCAGGCTTCCAAACTGTTCTAAGGCCAAACGTCTCCTTGTAATTATTACAGAACAGAACAGAACAGAACACACTGTGTCATTCAGAATGAAATGTTGAATGGTTCAGAGCTGGGATAACAGGAGAGTTTGTTTGTCTGTCTGTCTGTATGCTTGTCTGTCTGTCTGTCTGTCTGTATGTATGTATGTATGTATGTATGTATGTATGTATGTATGTATGTATGTATGTATGTATGTATGTGTGTATGTATGTATGTATGTATGCTTATCTGTGTGTATTTATTTATTTTATTTATTCATTCTTTGATAACGAGGATA
>CM054160.1:50669186-50674186 GCA_028751875.1 Rapana venosa
ATTCTCACAACTATCTACAGTAGAGGTCTTACTGGGGAAGAATATATAACCTCAGCAACTGATGTTATGAACTGCTGAGAGTCATATAAAACCTCTTGAACAGTGGAATATTTTTTATGAATATCTATTCCTCTCCTTTTAAACAGGTCAGTTAGGATTGGGCAATCAAACAATAAATGGTGGATTGAAAGAGATTGGGAACAGCAACATGTCACATTTTTAGAATATATTTGGTGTTCCATGCATTTAGTCTCATTTTATATATTAAAATTTCTACTTTCCGTGAGCAAGAAATGTTTTCAGAGTGTGTTTTCTCCATTTTAGAATGTATACAATTCATCAATTTAGCATTAATTTCATGCGAGGACAATGCGAGATTGGAACCAAACGTTTCAATGTTGCAATCCGAGGCAGCTTGTTTTGCTAAAGAATCAACCAACTCATTCCAATAGATTCCACAGTGAGAAGGGACCCAGCAGAAAGTTATTTGTATGCCTCTGCTTGCAATACAATGTATCAAGAATTTAATCTCAAATACAATATCTTTCCTTATGTTCCCCTGCCAGTGCTTTAGTGCCATCAATACTGCTTTTGAGTCAACGCAAAAAAGAATGTGGCGAGTGTCAAGCGCAGTATTTGACAAAAAATTCAAGGCCATAAGGATTGCAAACAAATCACACGTAAAAATAGAAAAATGTTTTCCTAAATGAAATAATTTTTGTACTTAAAAACAGGAATCACAAATGCTGCCCCATTTCTTCCTGATTCCAGAACAGATCCATCAGTATACACTTTTAAATGATTAGAATAATTACTTTCAATGTGACTTTTTACATCAACGGTGAGCAAATTTTGATCTTCATTCTTTTTGACATCCGTGTAGTCAGTGTCAAAGTTAGCCGATATATGTTCCCAAGGAGGCATTTGAGGAACCATCGGAAAAATTGGAATTGTTGTTAGGTCAATACCAATGTCTTTCATTAATGAATCTGTATAATTTTTAATTGGCAGGAGAAATGAAACATTGCTTGCTCGTTTTGGATAGTCAGTGTCTTGATTCATAAAAAATTCATCTTTTACTGAATTTGGAACAGAGAGACTTCGAATCACATACTTTGATACGGCCAATCTTCGTTGTTCAGAAAGAGAGTAAATGTGCTTCTTTATAAGTATTATTTATGTTAGCATGTACTGGAACACCAAGTGCTATTTTTATGGCTTTACTGTCTAAACTTTGTAATTTTTTAAGTAGGTAATCTGCAGCAGAAAAATAAACTTCTTGTCCATAGATTAATTTTGAGCGTACTAAAGATTGAGCCAAATGTATCAGTGTCTTGGTATCTTGGCTCCATGCCTGAAAAGTTATTATTTTTAAAAAGTTTAGTCTTTTTCTAGCCTCAGATATTAACTGGTTAATGTGCATCTTCCAGCTCAGCTTTCTAGTTAAAATTACACCTAAGAATTTGACATCTGGTTTATACTTAAGCATTGTTCCTTCTAATTTCAGTATTGGTAATTTTGATGGGTTTTCACCATTATTAAAAAGCACCAGACATGTTTTTTCTGCAGATAATTCTAACTTATTCTCATTCATAAAGCTACAGAATTTATTTAGCTCATCTTGATATAATTTTTCAACGTGATTGATAACTCTTTTTGTCGTGTTTTTCCGAACTGAAGTATTTATCCATATATATTCAGTGTTTTGCCTCGTAAGAGCATAAAGGCAGAATAACTATAGGAAAGTAAGATCGTCTTACCCATTCTCTCTCTCTCTCTCTCTCTCTCTCTCTTCTCTCTTATCTCTTTTCTCTCTCGTAGCCCAGCAGGTGGACAAAAAACACGAAAAGTCTTAGGTTCAATTCCACCCCAACACACACACACGCGCTCTCTGTCTCTGTCTCTCTCTCTCTTTCTCTCTCTCTTATATATCCCTAAGGGCGGCGGCTGGATGTAAAAAAGCACATGGGTGCTTATTCATTATCTTTGAAATAAAAGCCTTTGTCATTGTCATTGTCTTCTCTTCTCTCCCTCTTTCGCTCTCTCTGATTAGAAGAAAATTGCGTTTGCATATTGCATCTCTCTCTCCCTCTCTCTCTCTCTCTCCCTCCCTCTCTCTCTCTCTCTCTCCCTCTCTCTCTCTCTCTCTCTCTCTCTCTCTCTCTCTCTCTCTCTCTCTCTCCCCCTCTCTCTCTCGCTCTCTGTCAATAGAATAAAATTGCATTTGTATACCGCATCTCTCTCTCTCTCTCTCTCTCTCTCTCTCGCTCGCTCGCTCGCTCGCTCTCTGTGAATAGAATAAAAAATGCATTTGCATACTGCATCTCTCTCTCTATCTCACTCTGTGTCAGAGATGAATTAGGTTAGTATCTCAAGTTTTGCACAAAGTTTTGTAATAAAATATTTATGTACAAAATTATGCTCTAAAGTAAGTTAGCGCTATCTCTTTTTCATGTATTTCTAATTCGTGTAGAAGCTTTTTGACGAAAAATATGACACACTTTGTTTTGTTTTGTTTTGTTTTTGGTGGGGGGGGGGGGGTACATTTCTTTGGTCAACTTTTTCTTTGTTCCTAAGCATAATCATTATTTGACTTCCAGCGCAATTGCCATTAAGTTTTATGACAAAATATTTTATCAAGGACTTGTCACAACATTCTATGTTCTTGTTGAATGAGTTGATCCTGTTGTGTTGAAGAACTATATAATGAAAAATAATGAAGTGGAGCAGAGTGGGGTAGAGTGTGGTGTGGTGTGGTGTGGTGTGGTGGGGTGGGGTGGAGTTTTGTGGAGTGGAGTTATGTAGAGTGGAGTGGAGTGTGATGTAGGGTAGAGGAGTGGAGTGTAGAGGAGTGGAGTGGAGTAGAGTAGAGTACAGTACAGTCTAGCGCAGTGCAGCGCAGTGAGTGTAGTGTAATAATAATAATAATGATGATGATAATAATAATAATAATAATAATAATAATAATAATAATAATAATAATAATAAAATATGTATGGAACTTATATAGCGCTGAATCTTGTAAAGCAACAAATCAAAGCGCTCAGATGACTTTTTTTATATCGAGGATAATGGAATAAGCACTCATGTGCTTTTTTCACATCCAGTCCCCGTGTGTATGCGGTTTTGTAAATTTTGTCATCTGTTCCCACCGGCACACAATGGCCTACTCTTTCGAAAAGCGGAACAGGATTTAACGTGTGCGCAAGATGTTCTGCATGCGTTCGAACACGGGGCCTCGGTTTATAGTCTCATCCGAAGGACGTTGACATTCAGTTCGAATTTTTGTCAAACTGGGAAGAAAGGGCGAGGCTGGGAATCGAACCCAGAACCTCATGGTTTACTTGTTGGCAGGCAAACGTCTTAACCATCCTGCCACCTTCCTTCCTTAAGTGTAGTGTAGCACAGTGTAGTGTAGTGTAGTGTAGGGTAGTGAAGTGGAGTGTAGTGTGGTGTGGTGTGGTGTTGTGTGGTGTGGTGTGGTGTGGTTTGATGTGGTGTGGTGTGGTGTGGTGTAGTGTAGTGTAGTGTAGTGAGGTGTTAGTGTGGTGTGGTGTGGAGTGAAGTGTGGTGTGGTGTGGTGTGGTGTGGTGGAGTAGAGTGTAGTATGGTGTGGTGTGGTGTGGTGTGGTGTGGTGTAGTATGGTGTGGTGTGGTGTGGTGTGGTGTGGTGGACTGTAGTGGAAAGGAGTGGATTATACAGCACTATACTGTTGTGTACTGTAGTATCCATGCTTGTGTAAGAGTGTGAATTGTATATCAATTCCGTTCATAGGTTCAGTACCAAGAATGTTAAGATCAGGGAACAGGGCCTGGCAATAGTGGCCAGACAGACTCAGAGCATTGCCCCCTCACCTGCCCCCCCCCCCCCCCCCCCCCCCAACTCTTCTCTAGACTTTATTTGCAGTGGGTTCTTTTACGTGCGCATTGGTCCAAAAGTACACGAAGAGTCCCAATGACAAAAAAAAATAAGCTTAACACACCCTAGCTAGTTTAAAAGAGACAGATGTCCCAGCTAAATAAAAGACAGTGTGGCCATGATGGTCTAAAATGGCCGTTCTGTTTCATGGTAATTCTGTTTTAATGGCCGTTTCGTTTAAATGGCTGTTCTGTTTAATGGCTGTTTCGTTTTAATGGCCGTTTTGTTTAATGGCCGTTCTTTTTAATGGCCGTTGTGTCAAAATGGCCGTTCTGTCTTATGGCCGTTCTGTCAAATTGGCCGCTTTGTTTAATGGCTGTTCTGTTTAATGGCCGTTCTGTTTAACGGCCGTTCTGTCTAATGGCCGACTGTCTAATGGCCGTTCTGGTTTTTTGGCCGCACTGTCAAAATAGTCGTTCTGTTCAATGGCCATTCTGTTTAATGGCCGTTTTGTCAAAATGGCCAATGTGTTTAATGGCTAATCTGTCCAAATGGTCAATCTGTCTAATGGCTTTTCGTCAAAATGGCCGTTGTGTCTAATGGCCGTTGTGTCTAATGGCCTGTGTGTCCCAATGGCCGTTAGTGTCCGGCCCCCTTTCTTTCTGTGATGAGGGTGAGGATGAGGGTGAGGATGAGGGTGAGGATGATGGCTGGTCAGTCGTCAGGTCCACTCTTTCCCCCTGATTTGTAGGCTGAGAACATGACCCGGAGGACGGAAGGAGAGAAGAGGAGAGAGAGTGGGGAGGGAGAGAAAGAAGGACAGAAGGACAGAAGGAAGAGAGAGAAGGTAGGAGAGAGGAGGTGGAGAGAGAGGCAGGGGGTTAGGAGGAGGAGGAGAGAGAGGGGGGTGAAGAGAGAGAGAGAAGGACAGAAGGACAGAAGGAAGAGAGAGAAGGTGGGAGAGAGAGAGAGAAAGGGGGAGGAGAGAGAGGCAGGGGGATAGGAGGAGAAGAGAAAGGGGGGTGAAGAGAGAGAAAGGGAAGGTGGGAGAGAGAGAGAAAGGGAAGGTGGGAGAGAGAGAGAAAGGGAAGGTGGGAGAGAGGCAGGGAGAGAGGAGGAGGAGAGAGAGGGGGAGAAGAGA
>CM054160.1:50689186-50691686 GCA_028751875.1 Rapana venosa
ATAAATGCCCTATTACACACACGAGCGCGCATGCATGTAGGGACGCCCACGCACACTCATACACAAAGAGTAGATCTCTCTCTCTCTCTCTCTCTCTCTCTCTCTCTCTCTCTCTCTCTCTCTCTCTCTCTCTCTCTCTTTCTCTATCTCACATATTCAGTCTCCTATTTAAGGATCGTCTGGTATCACTTTAAGTGGAAAGACGTTAAAATTGAAGACTTACTTACTCAAGATTGGAAGATTTGAACCCGTGCCCTCTGTAGCTGTCATGATCACAGAACGGACCACTTGGCCAGTTCGCCCCTAAGTCGTTTTCTAGTCATAACCAGCTATGTTAGCTTGAAGTGGGTCAGCGGAGGGGTTCTGTCTATCTCGGGTGTCGTGTGTTGTGCAGTGTAATAAGGTATACCACTTTCAGTCGAGACCAGATTTCTTGTAAAAGTACGCACGCAATTCCAACAAAAAGACAACCCCCCACCCCCCACCCCTGTTTGAATTTGGGGAAGGGGGGGGGGGGGGGGGGTCTGTCAGTATTAATAGCATCCCCACCTTCTGGGAATTTTTTGTGTGCTAGACATTTCTTCTTTTCTATCCCTCTCTTTGTTTCTGCCTTGTTCGTTTTTCTTCCTGTTCACCGCCGTCTCATTCTTGGTTTGTTGTCTACCTTCTTGGTCCAATCTCCTGCTGGGTTGTTTTGTTTTGTTTTTTCTCCCCCGGATAGATTTGAAAATGATAACAATTCTCTCCTGCACTGAAGTCGGATGCGCTGGGCCTGACTTGTCAGGTGTGTAACAGCAGCGCGAGGCGTTTTCTTCGCTCATAAAGACACAGACACAGACACATACCATACGTACGTACGTACATACATCATCACTAACATACAACATAACAACATACATACATACATTACATACATACATGTATAAACATACATACATACATACATACATACCATAACATACATACTACATACATACATACATACATGTATACATACATACATACATACGTACATACGTACAACATATACATACATCTCTCTTCTCTGTCTCTCTCTCTCTCTCTCTCTCTCTTCTCTATATATATATATATATATTTATATTAATGATATATTGTGATGTAATGATAATCAATATTGTATACTTGTAGTTGTATGGATATGTATATATATATGTATATATTATATATACACTTATATATATACAAGATATTATATTATACACACACAACACATCACACCACACCTCCTGACTAATATCCCTTTTGTGTACAGGCGTAAAATTGAGGACCAACCAACAACCAGCAACACACACACACACACAACACCACACACAACACACACGCACATACACACCTCCTGTCTTTAATCACAGCGAGATCCAGGTATTACACACACACGCACGCATGCACACACACACGCACCCACACCTGACTAAGTTGGGGGGATTTTGTTCCTAGATAGATGGCTTGATGAAAAGAAGCAAATGCATTGCTTATTCAATGTACCATCTGGAAATAGAAATTTGACTTGACTTGACTTGACACCTCCTGACTTTAATCAAAGCGAGATCCAGGTATTACAGAGAGAGAGAGAGAGAGAGGAGAGAGAGAGAGAGAGAGATGAGAGAGAGAGAGAGGAGGGAGAGAGAGAACTCAGAACTCAGAAATTTAATGTATCTCAGCCTTAGGCCATAATACATGGTTGAGAGAGGGGAGAGAGAGAGAGGAGAGAGAGAGAGAGAGAGAGAGAGAGAGAGGAGAGAGAGAGATGAGAGGGAGAGGAGAGAGAGAGAGAGAGAGAGAGAGAGAGGAGGAGAGGAGGAGGGAGCTTGTACAAAGAATAAGGGACAGGCATGACAAATCAATGATGATGCTACTTCTTCACCAAAAGTATGGTTGGATGCTGGAAGGGGGGAGGTGGGGGGGGGGGGGGGGGGGGGGTGTTGTATGACATTGGTGGATCGGTGGTCTAGAGGTAACGCGCCTGTCTAGAAAGCGAAAAGTCCGCGTCGGAAGTGGGCGGTGGTTCAAATCCCGTTTGGACCCGAAAATTTTTCCCCATCCACTAGACCTTGAGTGGTGGTCTGGGCGCTAGTCTTTCGGATGAGACGATAAACCGAGGTCCCGTGTGTTACACAAAAATTATTTAGCGCACGTAAAAAAAACCCACGGCAACAAGAGGGTTGTCCCTGGCAAAATTCTGTAGAAAAAAGCCACTCTAATAGGGAAACAAATGCAGTTGTAGACAGAAAAAAAAAAATGGGTGGCGCTGCTCTGTGGCGACGCGCTCTCCCCGGGGAGAGCAGCCCGAATTTCACGCAGAGAAATCTGACGTGACTTAAAGTGATATAAATAAATAAATAAATAAATAAAATGTTCCAGACTTTGCTGCTGATGCTGCTGTATGCAGTGTCGGTGATACTGTCCTGTAAGCAGTGTGATGTAATGCTCTATAGTGTGTAGTTTCGGATTTTTGAAGTTGTGATTTATTGTTTGATTG
>CM054160.1:50694186-50699186 GCA_028751875.1 Rapana venosa
TGACAATGAAGATGATGACGATGACGATGACAATGATGATGACGACGACGACGGCGACAATGAGGGTGATTTATGATAACATTCATCCCCCAAGGATCGACAATCCTTATTGATATGCATACATACATCTTCTCAATCCCATCCGTGCTTTAGGGAGGGATTTAAAAACAACAACAACAACAACAACAACAAAACGAACAATCGTTGGCAAACAAGAGAGAGGGAGGGAGGGGATGGGAGGGGAGGGAGGGAGGGGATAGGGGGAAGGGGGAGGTAAGGGGCACAGATAGAAACAGAAATACAGACAGACACCCAGAAACAGAGACACGGAAACGAAACAGCTGAAAGGTACAAAGAGAGAAACAGACCAAAAAGAAACACACACACACACACACACACACAAACATACACACACGCGCACGCACGCACACACACACACGCCCACACACGCGCGCGCGCACGCACAGAGAGATAGGGAGAGAGAGATTTTTTATTTATTTTATTCTTTTATATCGAGGATAACGGAATAAGCACTTATGTGCTTTTTTTTTTTTACATCCAGTCCCCGTGTGTAGGTGGTTTTGTAAATTATGTCATCTGCTCCCACCGGCACACAACGGACTACTCTTACGAAAAGCGGAACAAGATTTAACGTGTGCGCAAGATGTTCTGCGTGCGTTCGTACACGGGACCTCGGTTTAGAGTCTCATCTGAAGGACGTTTGGGGAGAGTGGAGTCTGCACTGATGTGAACTGCAGGGGAAAGTATCGCCTTGAACGGGAATCGAACCCGGGTCGTCAGGTTTCGAGCGCAATGTTCTGACCACTAGGCTATCCCGTCCCCCCAAGAGAGAGAGAGAGAGAGAGAGAGAGAGAGAGAGAGAGAGAGAGAGAGAGAGAGAGAGAGAGAGAGAGAGAGAGAGAGAGAGAGAGAGAGAGAGAGAGAGAGAGAGAGGAGGAGAGAGAGAGAGAGAGAGAGAAAATGAGAGAGAGAGAGCTAGAACTCAAACTCGAAAGGTTTATTCACAGAAAGGCCATTGGCCCATACATGAAGGGGGTTGCCGAACTGCTTAGTATTTTAGTGAGAAAAATCAGGAAAAGCACCAACAACAAAATGTTATTGTATAACCAACAACCACCACAACAAAAATCCGTTCCAAAAATTATTACTTAAGAATCCAAGATATCTCTTATGCTAAAGGCTTTACACAAATAAAATAAAGCAAGGCTGCGCACAATCTCAGGGTGACTAGACGTAAACAGATTCTAAATACATTAGGCTGTCTACTTTATTTTACGGAATGTAATTCTAACGTCTTCTAATACTGGACAGCACAACACGAAATGGACTTCATCTTCCACTGCTTGCTTTCATAATGGGCATAGCAACCTGAGGTCATCAACATCATGAGAGAGAGACCGAGGCAGAGAGAGACAGAGAGAGAGGAGAGAGACAGAGAGCAGAGAGAGAGAGACGACAGAGAAGAGAGAGAGGAGAAGAGAGAGAGAGAGAGAGAGAGAGAGAGAGACGACAGAGACAAAGACAGAGACAGAGACACAGAGAGAGACAGAGACAGACAGACAGACAGAGAGAGCGAGAGCGAGGAGAGAGAGAGAGAGAGAGAGAGAAGAGAGAGAGATCTGAATTTTTTTTTTTTTAAGACGGCAAGGAAGGGTGTACACGGAAATATGGCAGTATGGTACCTCTGAGCTTCCGTGGAACCCAACTTTGCAGCAGCAGCAGCAGCAGCAGAGAGAGAAGCTGAATGGCGACGGGGAGATGCTGGCAGCAAAGCAAGCGTCTGCTTGCATGTCAACACACACACACGCACACGCACACACACACACACGCACACTCAGAGACAGAGACAGAGAAAAGAGAGAGAGAGAGAGAGAGAGAGAGAGAGAGAGAGAGAGAGACACGGGGTAGTAGTAGTAGCAGCAGCAGCGGGCGCTTACAGCAAACCTTTACCACGCGAGCGGCAGTGCGACCAAGTCGTTCGCGACAAGAGAGAGAGAAGTGAGGAAGCGAAGCCTACAACTGACGGACGGAGCAGCAAGCCCTAGTACTAGAGGCTAGGGCTACTACTAGTAACCAGCAGCAAAGCAAAGCATTGGAAACCTAGAGAGAGAGAGGGAGATAGCGAGCATGAGAGAGAGAGTAGTAGAGAGAGAGAGAGCATTGACGGTTACGATCTTGCGCTGTGAGGCTACGACGACAGCGACGGCTAGGGCATACTAGCTAGGCCTAGCCTACTACTACCGATCGTGTGTAGCTAGCCAGAGAAAGAGAGAGAGAGAGAGAGAGGTAGCCTAGTGTGCGTCTTCTACTTTCAAGGCTTCTTCTTCTCTCTCTGTGTGTGGTTGTTGTGTGCAAGTCGCGTTTGTCATCCTTCATTTTCTGGAAGAAGAAACAAGTCCAAGGTTTAGTTTTGCGAGAGAGAGAGAACCCTTGTGCAGGAGATTGTTCTCTCTGTGTGTGTATGTGTGTATGTGAGTGTGTGCATATATTACACGCTCGAACGCTGCGACGACGACGACCACGACAACACGAACAGGAGAGATTCGGTCCGTCACTGTATATCTGTTACTAGTGCTTTTGCCAGTTACTCACTCGTTCACATTTTGTGGGAGTATTATCATTATTATTATTATAGACTACGCAACCCTTCCCTGTCCATTTCGGCTTGGTTTGTGCGGTGAGGTATCGTCAGGGAGAGAGATCGGCTGTGTCCACGGCAGCGAAAGATGGCAACGGTATCATCCTTCATTCTCGGCGTGTGTTGACGGGAGAAATCCCCCCTCCCCCCTCCTACCCCCTCCCTACCCCCGCCACTACCCAAGCAACCTACCCAGCATCCAAGAAATGATGGGTCTAGTCTAGTAGTGTGGATGTGATTCTTGAGACAGCCAAGTGGAATAAAGGATGGTGAGGTAAGCGGGGTGGTCAAATCTCCCCTCTCCCCTGACCCTTTCTAAAGAAGGAGAAGAAGAAGAATCCACGCGCAAAGCTTCTCTTGAGAGAGAGAGAGAGAAAAACCGGGAGATTTTTGTTTTCAATTGTAGAGTTGTACTGATAGTGATCTAACCCTTAGAGAAGTAAGCCCGCTACTTCAAATTGCTACCCTCCTACCCTCACAACAATACCTTCTGATGGGTAAAGGATTGGTGTCTTAAGCCGTGTGGAGTTGATTTATATATTTTTTTAAAAGCTCGCTCTAAGCTTCTTTTTTTGTTTACGGGTTTTGAAAGAGTCGGTTTTGATTTGTTCCCACCCCCCAAAAAAACAACAATAACAAAACTACCGTTGGAAATTGGGGGAAAGAAGCACCCCTTCCCTGTCATTTGGGGATTTTGAATCTTGAAGCTGATTTGTCCAAGTTTGTGTGTGCGTGGTTGGTTGTTTTTGTTCTGGCTTAAGCCTACCACGACTCAAATCTTGTGGCTGCTTTCTTGTTCACGATCTTTGGTCTGGAGTACTGACTGTGTTGTGTGGGTTTTTAAAAATTTCAATTATTATTGTTCTGTGGGGGGGGGATGTTATTTTCCTGTGTTTGGTGGGAAACAGTGTTTTGATTTTGTTGTTGTTGGTTTACGGAAACGTTTTCAGTGATTTGTGTTCGGGAGTACCCACGTTCTTGTGCTGGAATATTCAAACACACAGCGGAATCCTCCAAACTTGGAATATATAAACACAACAGTGGAATAATATATTTCAAACGGTGGAACTGACCTCAACCAACCAACCAACAACAACAACAACAACAAAACCCCAAGTGGAATATAACCTACCAGTGAATGAATAATTATATAACCTAAACCGTGCATGCCACACAAAACATAGCGAAATACTCTTGGAATCTGCATGTGTGTGTGTGTGTGTGTGTGTGTGTGTGAGGGAGAGACAGAGAGTGTGTCTACAAAATCGTCTGGAATCATCAGTGTGCACAGACAAGGAGTTCCTGAGGAAAGAAGCGGTGGTGGTGGTGGTGGTGGTGGTACAACTAACTAACCCTAGCCTGGCTCTGCTGTCTTCTGCCGTTCTGGAACCAGCCCTCTCTCTATTGATTGAACCATCAGTGCCTGGAGACAAGACAGACCGACAGACAGACAGACAGACCCTGGAGACAAGACAGACTCTGGCATCTCTCACACACAACTTGAGTGAGAGAGAGACAGACAGAGAGAGAGAGGAAGAGGTATTCATACAGAAATAGGGAAGGAGAAGATGACTGATTGATTGAAGTTGTACTACATACTACTACTACTACTATTACTACTACACACTCTCTCCAAGTTGTCTCTTGCTTGTTCTCTTATTTTGCATCCTGAGCTGTCCACATTGTTATAGAAAGACAGCTTGAAGATATTATTTGGAGAAAAAAACAACAACCAACCCTGGACTTATTTGTTTTTTGGAGAAAAAAAACAACAACCCCGAACCTGACTCGTGTACCTCTTAAAAAAACCAACCCTGACATATCTCATGAAAAACCGACTCATTATTTTGTGTTTGTTTTGATATGTGATTGTTGTTTGCGTTTGTGTGGATATATATCTACCTCGGGTTTTCTTGGTGAATGTAACCTCTCACCCTCAAAACCAAACCAAAAACATCTCGGATAGTGTGTAACTGTGGTGAAAGGTCAGAGTCCTATCACATTTGTGGAGACTGAAAAACAAAAAAAACCAAGATTTATTATTTTTTAAGTTTGAGTACTTACCCCACAATGAAAACAAAAATCAAAATTTCAAAATCGGAAAATTCAAAGTGAATTAATATACACACACACGCGCGTACAAAATCAACAAGGTTTATGAACTTGGAAGTGAATTTACAAAAAAATAAAAATCCACATTTCTTAACTTTGGATACATCTATCTAATCCTACTTCAAAGAAAACAAAAAAATATCATCAAAATGTTTAATTTTTTGTGACCTCCGAAGTGACCAAGGATTCTAGGTTTTGGAAGGAAGTACAATAACTACTAAGTGTTGCT